>SKCR01053373.1:0-82698 GCA_019454045.1 Zanthoxylum bungeanum | reverse complement strand
TATAAGAGCCAGTCAACCACTTGAGCTAATACATTCGGACGTTTGCGGACCAATGAATGTAAGAGCCCGAGGTGGTTATGAATACTTTCGTCACATTCATTGACGATTATTCTAGATATGGGTATGTTTACCTAATGCATCACAAATCAGATACCTTTGAAAAGTTCAAAGAGTATCGTGCAGAGGTTGAGAACCAATTAGGTAAGACAATCAAAACTCTATGATCGGATCGTGGAGGTGAATACCTCGACATAGATTTCGAGGAATTTTTAGTTGAACATGAGATAGTATCCCAGTTCACAGCGCCTGGAACACCACAGCAAAATGGTGTTGCAGAGATGATAAATCGGACCCTACTAGACATGATGAGATCTATGTTTAGTTATAGCTCACTACCTAGTTCATTCTGGGGATATGCACTGCAAACCGCTATGCATATCCTTAATGTAGTTCCATCTAAGTCTGTTCCTAAGACTCCATTACAGTTGTGGAATGGTCGTAAAACTAGTTTACGACATTTCCGCATATGGGGGTGTCTAGCACATGTGCTGAAGAATAAGACTACAAAGTTGGAGCCACGTTCTCATGTGTGCCTATTTGTAGGCTATCCTAAGGAAACTAGGGGTGGATTCTTCTATAGTCCTGATGATAACAAAGTATTTGTATTGAAAAATGCCATGTTTCTAGAGGAGGACTATATGAGGGAATTCAAACCTCGGAGTAAGGTGTTACTCGAGGAGTTACTTACTGGTTCGACCAGCACACCACCATCAACAAAAGTTGACAAACACATAGCACCTTCGGCATCTGAGAGTTAGATGCAAGTTCGTCAAAATGATCTAACACCTAGACGCAGTGGGAGGGTTGTACGACAACCTGGTCGCTACATTGGGGTTGGAGAGGCACAAGTTGTCGCATCCAGCGATGGTATAGATGATCCATTGACCTATCGTAGTGCAATTGATGATTCTGACAAAGAGGAATGGCTCAAAGCCATGAACCTAGAGATGGAGTCCATGTACTCCAACTCAGTCTGGGAACTTGTAGACCAACTTGATGGGGTAAAACTCATAGGTTACAAGTGGATCTACAAGAGGAATAAGGGATCATATGGGAAGGTACAGACCTTCAAGGCTAGACTAATGGCCAAGGGTTATACCCAGAAAGAGGGAGTTGACTATGAGGAAACTTTCTCGCCAGTAGCCATGCTTAAATCCATTCGCACTCTTCTATTCATTGCCGCATATTATGACTATGAAATTTGGCAAATGGATGTCAAGACTGTATTCTTGAATGGAAATCTTGATGAGAGTATCTATATAGTCATTACATATAGATATAGCCCTTCACGAATATCTCATAAATAGAGCCAGGTCATAAGTCCGTTAAACCCCTCTAAATATTTTGTCTCTTAAGCACCATTGATTATATAATGAACAATTAATTCATAACAATTATGAATATAAAATACTTTCTATTCGTAATAGAAAAGTTGAGCGCTCAAATTGTTCAAGTCCTGAATCAACTCTTAAAAGAGATATTCATCTGCTTCTCGTAAGAATGAGTGAATTCCATATCTATGTAAAATGTTCACAGCTACATATCAAACCATATCCCCAAAATACGCAGTTATTGGCCGGGAATGCAACACCAACCTCACCATAGTAAATCAAAAGGCATAGCCTGTCATGCAGGAGTTCGTAATACACTCAGGATTAAGATCGAATCCATATATGACCATCTATTAGATCAAATAAATTTCTTTGGTTATCGGATATTAAAAGAAATTTGTATTTATCTGAGTCCAGTCCTATATGATCTTATCATACAAGGTGCCTCCATTCTCATATCACTACATGAACGATCCCGGATCAAAGTCGTTATACAAGTATAGAATGGACCGCAGCTATAGATATAACACAAATAAAGTACCATATTTGTTTGCTCTCTATGTACTATTTAGATTACTAACTTTAGACTTAAATCCTCTTGTGCATCAAACATACACTAAGTCTAAAGGTACAAGAGTAATCAAGGTAAACAAGACAATTGGACAATATGCGATATAAATCAAACAACTTAGATAAAATGAATAATGCATTTATTATTATTACAAAAATCAATTCTGTTTACAATACATGAAGCTCTAAGACATAAATCCCAACACTTCCAACTATTAGGAATCACATGTGAGTCATTCAATATTTGCTCCAACGAATACCCACATGTCTATACGAGCTTCCCTTACCCATGGTACATCGGGTTATACCATTGGAATTCCGATTCCAATATACGACATGTGTTAGTCTTTTAGCTTGGATTCACGTTTCAATATCTATACCCCATGAAATAAAATAGTATAATAAGACATCCGGAACAAAAATTTCATATTTATTTATAAAACTCTAGGTTCATATATATGATACTATAAGCTTAGAACTTTAGGTTCTAAATATTTAAAATTGTAACTTAGAACTTCAAGTTCTATTTTATTCCCTAAAATTTCAAATTCTATTTTAGAATTCACAACTCCAAACTTTAGGTTTAGATTTAAAAATTATCGTAGAACTTTTAGTTCTAATTTATATAATTAATTTTCTGAACTTCAAGTTTATATATGAAAATGATAGATGTACAACTTTGGATTTTGATAGTTACAACTAAGAACTTCAGGTTCTAATTTATTTATAATTGTCAATAGTAACTATATATTTGTGCCTTAATATGATAACCATTTCGGCCAATATCTTTAAATTCAACATATTTCTATTGGATATGGCTGAATATGAAGCGTTTTCGATGTATAGTTTAGTTCCACTTGTTAAGATTCCATATACCAAAACCTTATTCCTTTGTTGCAGTATAGGTTTTCTATCATATCTATACTTGTGAGAATTAGCATTCACTACTGGGAATGTTAAGAAACTTATTTTCGCATTCTATGAGAACATTATGTTTTATTTATAAATTATAGTTCAGAACTATAGATTTTGATAGTAAAGGCTAGTTTGAACTTCATATCTGATTAGCTTTTTATTATTGTAAACTTCTGGCAGCAATAATAATATATATAATATAACTCAAAAAAATAAAGATATAATAGAAAAATAAAAAACATCACATAAATATGTATGAACCAAAAATTACACACACGTATTTGGAACTTCAGGTTCTCTTGAAAAATAATCCGTTGACCTACAATTTCAAGTTTCAATCTTACATTATTATTTAAATATATCAGGTCCTAAAAGAGATTATATTTCAGAATTTCAATTTCTGATTGATAAGATTAATATTTAGAACTTCAAGTTCATAAATATGATATTATAGATTCGGAACTTCAAGTTCTATGGTAGATTTAAAACTGCAGGTTTTAACTTAATGTCGAATTGATTGAGGTTAGAACTTCAGGTTCTTTAATTATAGTGTAATTATAGAACTTCAGGTACTATAATTATTTTGTAGATCTAGAACTGTATGTTCTATTTAATAATTAATTAATAAGTTTAGAACTTCGGGTTCTTATTTTTCTCTTATATCTTATCATAATCATGAAGTGAATAAAAATAAATCAAAAAATTATCGTACTTATTTTCTGATGTGAATGGTTCAACTTAATGGCAACCACAAAGCATACTAATAAGAACAATAAGAACATAACATAATGATTTAGAACTACGAGTTCTAATATTAAAAAACTCAGAACTTTAGGTACTGATAACATTATTTATACTATGATGCCATCATCATCATCACCAAACACAAAAACACACGATTAGCGGATGATGCGCCACACGAATCAGAATATGATTCGGGCTTTGTGTGATGATGCAGGGTGGTAGTGAATGGGCTTCAGGCCATTATTTATACTATGATGCCTTCATGTGTTTTATTCTGATTTTTGTTTTCAACCATTTGTTGGTTCAATTGGCTTCGGGCCATATTTTAAGCTTCAGGCCATACTTTAAACATAATCATATCACATTCACACTAATTCACACCACGGCATTGCCATTTTATCATCATCCAAATATGATCAAAGTATTTGATCATGTTTGATCATCATCATGACTTGGCTCATGGCCAAAATTTTTAGATGTACTCGGTTTTTTTTTATTAGAAAAAATCTGAATAGAAGCTGATCGTATTGATATCGTGTTATAAAATAAAGGGAAAAGAATAAGAAAAAATACCTTGAAAGCGGTAGGTTTTTCTTATTGGATTTTGAATAGATTGATTTTAAAAAAATTGCTCTCTATTTATAAAGAGTGATTATGTTAAAATTATTATCCTTAAGAACCGTGGGATAAACTAAAATTAAAAATAAAAGTGAGATATCATATTATTTACGACATCTCTCAACTTTTGAAAATTAAGTGGAAAATGAATGGATGGTGATGGATGAAGCTCTCTTGTTTTTTTTTCGTTTTTTTTTTTATTTTATTTTTTATGATAAGCTTGATGTTGAATGTTGTCGCTTTTGTCTGCTGTTACTTTATGTCCCAGTCTCGGCATAACTCGGAACTCACTTGGCCAACCCTGGCCAGTCTTATCTTCTACCAAGCAGCAACTTTAATTTTATTTCATATTATTATTTAATTTTTTTTTATATTATAATTTTTAATTTCATCTCATGAGGTTTGAGCCCTTTATAAATAGGATATAAGCTAGTTTATAAGTTTTGAAACAAATATTAGAGTAAAAATTAGCGTAAAAAAAAAATCTTATATTATAAAATTATGATTATGTGAACGTTAAACGCTAGCGTTAAAAAAAAACATGTTTAGTGGAACGTTTTAACGCTAACGAAAAGCTCCACCGAATGGAGCGTTAGTGTACTGTCATTTCAATTTTCAATCATTGTGCTTATCTCCAAAATCACAGACCTCATCCCGGGCAATGCGTTGATGATTGATTGCGTTGGCTTTGGTGTTGTACTACTCAGTGATTCATCTTGAATTCAATATTTGTATTCTTGATGTTTGTAAATTTTGTTATATTTGGTAGTTGAAGGAAGGTGGTGGAGGCAGGGCTAATGGCTAATGCCTAATGCCTAATGGCTAATTGCTAATGGCGTACAACTAACTACAAGCCAAACATAATTATCATCACGAGTTCATTCTTTGATGCAACTGTTGTGTGAGGAATTGCAATACCGAACGCAACGGAATCCGTCCGAGATCAAATTCTGAGTGAATAATTTTTTTTTTTCGGCATAAAGCCTTAACAGTGGGTTAAAAATTTTATCAACTTAAAATTTTTCTAATGCACTAAAAATATTTTCCATGCATTTAAAATTACCATAAGCCAATTAAAAAAATTTCAACACACTTTAACTAATTTATCAACTCTTGATAAATCAAACTAAGCATCTAAAAATTATCTCCAACACTTGAAAATAATCCAAGCGTACAAAATAATTTTCCAACACTTGAAAAATTAATCCAAGCTTACAAAATTAATATATCAATTATATACCAATTTTTTGTATACTTGAATGCTTCAATTCCTCACATACATGCTTCCAATTTATCCAACACTTCCACAAAACAATACGACATGTCGAACCATACAAGTCGAGGTTAAAACGCTAATGTATAATCCCTTCGTCATTAGCATTTCCAATTGAGTAAGGTTATAATTATACTGTCAAAACTTTATCTACTCAATATATGAAACTTTTCATCCTTATATTACATTAATAAATAATATAGCAAAACTCTTTTTTGAATATTATTTATAATGTTAAAGAAACAATTTCTTCAACGAACTTTCGGCCAAAAGATTTCTGGAATATATTCTGAAAATTTCTGGAAACAAAATCCAACCATATGAACTGACGAATCCTCATCTTAACACACACCGATCTTTGTGAGCATCGGTCTATACCTAACAGTCATCCAGAGGCCAGACCATGAAAGGTCTCTGACATGCATGGTATCAGGCACATAGGATCACTCACAAGACCACCGTGGTGTCTCAAGTCAAAGGACCACAATAACTACTCAACTCGAAAAGATAACTATTGACAGTTTTATGGAATATCTATTAGTCATCTTTTATGAGTTTATTCAATATTCATTCCACTAATGAATATCCACATTTCTATACGAACTTTTGCTAAGCTCATAGTCTGTTGAGACAAACCATATGTCCATTACATATATAGACAATGCACTAGTCTTACCAATATAATGACCGACCCATGTCAATATATCTAGACCATGAACAATTTATATTCGAGAGAATTCGTGATATTTCTCAACACCATTTGCAACTATTGCAACTATATCACCATATGTTGTAACTCTCGGGTATTTACCAATTTTATATAAGGTTCCGAGTGTAACTCGAAATCTCTAACTCTTAAAGTAATCTAACTCTTAGATTTACAATATATAAATAAAAGTAAGAGTTTTACCATATAAATAAATAAATAACCATGATAAAATAAATATTATATTACATAAATATCAAATATTCATATAAAAAGTGAATGATGCTCGATCACCATTTCCAACAGCAACACCCTTCCTTTCATTTGTGGGTTCTAAGTGGTTAAGCCTGCAGAAGAATGTGATTTCTAGAAGGGGAGTGGTGGGGATTTTGTCCTTTTTCGTGCGTTTACTGGCAAAATAGGTTAAATTATCAGGGTCAACTTAGTAAATTAATACATCATTAGGGGTAAAATAATCCAATTAAGGTGATTATACATTTATCGCCAAAAAGGATTTGCAGAAGTGTCAGTTTTTTTTTTTAAAAAAAAAAAAAAAAAAAAAAAAAAACTTAACAGTTCGTCAATAATCTAACAGACGTCAGGGAGGTTTTCACTCATAAAAGCATTTTCGTCATCTACTTACAAATATGGTATACCTCAAGGTAGGGAATTAAAAATTAGGCTTCTTTATATTAAGGGTAATTAAAATCGATTTCGGTTTCGATTCCGATCCCACTTGAAATCGAAACTTCTTTGGAAAAAATCAATTTCTAACTATTAGAAATCAAAACCTACTCTATTAAATAGGGTATATTATTTATCGGTTCCGTTTAGTTCCGAATTACCCTATTTTAATAGTGAAAAAAATATATTAGTTTTTCAATTCTCTGTTGTACAAAAATATATGTTAGCTTGTGAGATTTTATAAATTAAAAGTTAATATTGATTGTTCCTACTAGCAATATCAAATAGCAACTATACCGAAGAGGGAGGTGAATTGAATAATTAACAAATAATGCGGAATTAAAAATCTTTTCAATATTAAGCTACTTAGTTAGTAGTTTTATCGATTATGATTAGAATTCAATATTGACAATTAATATGTTCATTATAAATTATTAGCAATAAATAAGTGAGATAGAGATAGATAAATTGACACCAGATTTATAGTGGTTCGATCAACTCTTTGCCTATGTCCACTACTCCAAGCTAAGCTTAAAGCTTTCCACTATGAAAATGAATCCACACTTTACAACGAGAGTTTTCCGGGCTCACTCCTAAATCTTTAGGATTTTTTTTCCAAGGCTTCTTAAACCTTTACAATAATTCTTCCCTTAAGAGCAATCACTATTCACACAAGGAATTCTCACAAGTATTTGATAATGAAAATTATACAACAATAATTTGGGTACTCAAAAAATATTACAAAGAAAATTAAAATGTGAGTATTTCAACCCAAATAAATATTAAATTAGAGCATTAAACTTGAAAATTACAAAATCACTACTGTGTATAATAATAACCTGAAATTATGGACATTAAACATGAAATTAGGGTATTAAACATGAGAATTATAAAATTGTTACTCTATATAACATTAACATGAAAATGTGGGCATTAAACATGAAAATATGATATTAAACAAGAAAATTTCAATACTATTTCCCTCTATTAGGGGTGTTCACAGATCGGTCGGGTTTGTTTAAAATTTTGTGAGACCCTATCAGGTCGGGTCACGTGGAGGTCAGGTCGCGGGTCGTCATAGTATTGACATGAATTTTTAAACATGAAATTTGAAAAACTTCAGATAATATTTGACACTGAGTGATACATTTATTTTAGTATTTTTTAAAATAATCTTTAATTTTATTTTATTAATTGTACGTCTGTTACACCTCAGCAATCCCAGCAGCAGCAATCCTAGCAGCAGCAACAGTATGCTCCTGAAATTTAGCAGCAGCAGCAACCATCTCCTGGACCTCAGCAGCAGCAGATTCATAGACCGAAAAGGGCTATCAGGAAACCAATGAGGTATCAGGAGGGAGTTTGATGGATTGGGTTGGCGGGAAAGGTAGTTAGGAAGTTGACAAGTTGGATATGAGTCTGTTAGGCAGTTGTTTTGTTAAAATAGAATTGTAACAGAAATATTAATGTCTCAGCTATAAATAATAAGCTGAAGGAATAATAAATACTTGATTTGAATCTCAAAACTTTTATTCAATTTCTTGGAGACTTTGTTAGTTTTATCTCGAATCAAAGCTAACATTTGGTGCTTTCATTGAGAGCTTGATGCAAGCATGGGGAAGGCCAATGGCGACATGAATTCACAATTGGCAGCAATACAGCAGCAATTAGATGAACATGGCCAACTGGTTATAGCTCAGCAACAACAGATGGAGGAGCAAGCTCAGAGGTTCGCAAGAACTGAAGAAGCTATTCAGGGAATGCAAGATCTCCTTCGAAATCTCACAGTAAATAGGAGTAACGAAGGTGTTTCTGGTAGTAGAGCTTTTTTTCTCAGAATCATCCGGCTCAAGAACAAACTGGGGGTACAATTCAGTACAAGAATTATAGACTTGAAGTATCAAGATTCGATGGCCAAGATGTAGCTGGGTGGAGAATGAAGATAGAACATTTTATTGACACCTATCCAACTCCTAATGAACAAAGAATATCTATTGCAGCCTACCATTGGGAAGGAGAAGCCCTCTCTTGGTATGCATGGATGAAGAAAAATGGACAACTAAGATCTTGGGAGTCTTTTCTTGCAGCAGTCTCAACAAGATTCCGAGATTCTGTGTTTGAAAACCATGAAGGAGCACTTTTCAAGTTGACTCAATCAACTAATGTAAGGACTTACATCAATGACTTTGAGATGCTTTCTAATAAGGTAATTGGTCTAACTAAGAATTCACTGATGAATTGTTTCATATATGGCTTGAAGCCAGATATTAGAAGAGAAGTTATGGCATTGAGACCCTTGAGTTTCATAGAATCTGTTGATTTAGCACAATTACAAGAAGAAAAATTAAGAGAACTGATGCTTTCTTACAAATTTGACAAGGGGTCATTCCCAGCTATGCCTACAAAGGTGGTTACTAATACTGAAACTAATCAAAGAAGTGGTTCTGTTGGTACAAATGGATGGGCTGTGAAGAAATTGTCACATGCTGAAATGCAGAAAAGAAGAGATAAAGGTCTTTGTTATAACTGTGATGAGAAGTTTCATCATGGCCATAAATGTAAAGCCAAGATGTTGTTAATGATGGTAACAGAAGAATCGGATCAGGGAGAGTTTGAGAAATGTTCAGAGGAAACTATGGAAGAAGATGAGGTTACTGATGTTGTCAAAAGGCCGGAAATCAGCTATCATGCACTTTCAGGTCACCCTTATCCTAAGATATTGAAATTGGAGGGATCCATCAATGGTAAAATAGTGAAGGTGTTAATCGACAGTGGAAGCACCCACAACTTCATTCAACAGAGGATTCTGGACTATTTGGGGTTGCCAGCTGTAGCTTCTGAATCCTTTGAGGTCCTGGTTGGTAATGGTGAAAGCATTAAATGCAACAGCATTTCACCTGGTGTACCATTACTTATACAACAACAAAAGTTTCTTGTAGATTTTTTTATCCTGCCAATCCAGGGCACTGATTTGGTGCT
Source organism: Zanthoxylum bungeanum (assembly GCA_019454045.1). Taxonomy (NCBI): domain Eukaryota; kingdom Viridiplantae; phylum Streptophyta; class Magnoliopsida; order Sapindales; family Rutaceae; genus Zanthoxylum; species Zanthoxylum bungeanum. The sequence goes on along the minus strand of SKCR01053373.1, from coordinate 72,818 downwards.
TGGGGTTCAATGGCTGGAAACCTTGGGTCTAGTCATTATGGATTACAAGAAGCTGCTGATGGAGTTCCAATGGGAAGGCAGAACTATCACATTGTCTGGGGCTGTTGGTCCCCTAATGACAACTGTAACTTTACCTCAACTCAAAAGAATGACAGCTACTGATGCAATAACTTCTTGTTTTCATCTCCAGATGGTAAAACCCTCACAGCAAGTATCAGTTTGTGATCCCAAAATCCAAGTACTACTAGACCAATTTTCCAGAGCCTTTGAGGTACCTGAAGGTTTGCCCCCAGAAAGAAAAACCGACCACCATATTCATTTACTGCCCAACTCAAAACCAGTGCAAGTTAGACCATATAGGTACCCTTATTTCCAGAAAGATGAGATAGAAAGATTGGTTTAAGAAATGTTAAAAAGTGGGATCATACAGAAAAGCAACAGCCCTTTTTCTTCCCCAGTTTTGCTGGTTAAAAAGAAAGTTGGAACTTGGAGATTTTGTGTGGACTACAGGGCTCTCAATACTGTCACCATCAAAGATAAGTTCCCTATTCCCACTATTGATGAACTATTAGATGAATTACATGGAGCCTGTATTTTCACCAAACTTGATTTACGGGCTGGTTATCACCAGATTCAAATGTCCACTAATGACATACACAAGACATCATTTAGAACACATGAGGGCCATTATGAATTTCTAGTCATGCCCTTTGGATTGACCAATGCTTCTTCTACTTTTCAAGCTACTATGAATTAAGTGTTAAAACCTTATCTCAGAAAGTTTATCATTGTGTTCTTTGATGATATTCTGGTTTATAGCACTTCAATGGATTGTCATTTGCATCACCTTAAGCTGACTTTACAATGCTTAATAGATAATCAACTGTTTGCCAAGCTCCAAAAATGTGTGTTTGGCCAGAACACAGTGGAATACCTAGGGCACTGGGTTTCTGCCCAAGGGCAGATCCTACCAAAATACAAGCTATGCAGCAATGGCCCACCCCTGTGAATGTCAAACAACTGAGGGCTTTTCTTGGGCTCACTGGTTATTACAGAAGATTTGTCAAGAGCTATGCTACCATAGCAGCACCATTAACTGATTTACTTAAGCTCAATGCATTTCATTGGACCACTCAAGCTGATTCTGCTTTTGTCAACCTCAAACAAGCGATGGTTACCACCCCAGTGCTGGCTTTACCCAATTTTAGTGAGCAGTTTATAGTGGAGACTGATGCCAGTAATGAAGGGATATGAGCTGTCTTAACACAAATGAATCATCCCATCGCCTTTTTCTGTAAGAAACTGCCAGGAAGGCTATGTAAAGCTTCTACATATGTCAGGGAGTTAGTGGCTGTGGTAGAAGCTGTACAGAAATTGAGACAATACCTGTCGGGTAGGCACTTTATAATCAAGACAGACCACAAAAGTTTGAAGAATCTAATGGAACAAGTCATTCAGACACAAGAGCAACATCAATATATACCTAAGCTCCTAGGATTTGATTATGAAATTCATTATAAACCTGGACCTGAAAACACAGTTGCAGATGCATTATCAAGGCTACCTCAGTTGTCAGATGATAAGTGTGGTTTATACCCACTTATTCCGACATCTTTACCTTATTATTTTGTTATATTTCGAGATATTTAATATTATTCATAGTTTATTTTATGTTTTATTTGTAGGAGCATTAATACATGGATCCGAGGATATTTACACCTATTTTGGGACCTATTGGGAGTATCAGACTCAAGAAGCAGTAAAAACCAACATCAGCTGCGCACTGAAATTGAAAAGTCTATAACTTTTGATCTAGAAAGAGTTACGGGACCCATAATATACCGATTTGCATCTAAGAGGAGATCTATCCAATTATATACACTGGAGCCGCGGCGCTCAAGTCTTAGCGCCGCAACGCCCAGAATTGAAAAGAGTGACGTGAAGGATTTGAAAGAAAATCATCAACGTGGGCCATAGCTTAGGAAATTGTGTTAGATTGTTTAACCAAATCTAAAAGCAAAGAGGAAGAAAACAAGTGGGACCGGTGGCGTGAGGTGTCAAGAGAAAAAAAAAGAGAGAATGAAGAATAGGACAAAAAGGCATGCACGTGAATAACAAAAAGTTTGGGCTGCTATAGTAAAAAGAAAACAAGATGCATTTATTATTAAAGAACATGGCGCCATGGCGCCTCAAGTCTACATAATTTCCATACAATTTCCCGAGAGTTCAGCTCCCAGGCGCCCACTTGCAAAGCCACGGCGCTGCGGAAGACAAGAAACCTACACGCTTCAGGATTTAATTTTAGGGTTTTTAAGATCCCTAATGATACCCAATGACTCTCAGCCTCCACTATAAATATAACAGTTCGTTCAAGATTAAAGGGGAGGCTAATACACTGCACAAAACACAGAAATAAATATTTTTAGAGATCCAATTAGAGGATTGAAGAGCGATAAGAGGAGACAAAGGCTGTGACATCCGAGGAGGAAGAGATTCAATTCGGGTTTTATCTTCTTGTTTCTTTCTTAGAACTCTAATGATTTCCATTAGATTCATGAATTGTTTATCATTGATTTTATCTTTTGTCATGAACTAACTCCTTAATTCTGGAGAATGGTGTAATCGATGCTTGAACCTTGTATTGTGTTTATCAATTTTGTTATGAAGTTTTGTTGATTTATTTATATTCTTTTGAGTTTAATGCTTTATGTTTGCTGGCCACAAATATGATGATATATGTTTGAAATCTATCACTCGAGAGAGGGGATTTTGAATGGATCTAGAGAATATAACCTAGGATTTTATAGAGTTCGAGAGAATCTGTAGTCTTTTGAAGTCGTTAATATAGAATCACAAATCGTAATGATTTGTTAACTATTGGATTTTTATAGAGATATCGAAGTCTATAGTTGATGATATTTTCACTCGGCACTCGAGAGAGGGAGTGAATATTTTAGGAGTCTTGACTTATAAATAATATAACTGAACAAAGATTAATTGGCATGACAAATACATAGGTGACAGCTATGTGAAATCAGGATCCAAAATCTCTATCGTATTAGTTCCTCCTATCAAATTATTATATATTTACTTTAATCTTTATTATTTGTCGTCTAAATAAAGTTAGGATTATCAATTGTAGTACTTAGTGCGAGTTAACGCAATCCTTGTGGGTTCGACACTCTTTCACTGATTTATACTAAAACTTGACACCATACACTTGCGGTACGATATAAAAATATCACAACAAGTTTTTGGCGCCGTTGCCGGGGATTGTTTGTTTAATTCACATTAATACTACTACTAAGTAATTTTAGCTTTAATTTAGAATTTTATTTTTATTTTTATTTTATTATTTTTATTTCCTTTATTTTTGTCTTAAGTTTTATTTTTATTTTTGTTTTTATTTATTTTTGTTTTTATTTTTTATTTCTTTTTTTTTCTTACGAGGTGAGTTTGAAAAGAAGCAATGGCAGATCCTGTTAATGCATTGATAGCTCAAGTATCGTCCCTCACTACTCATCTAGCAGTATTGACAAATTAAATGGGCCAACCATCTATTGAAGCTGCTTCTACTAATGGAATGCTTTTATCCAACAGAGGAGCAGGATTTGAACAAGTACAGTATGTGAACAATCGGAACTTCAACAACTATAGAGGCAGTCTTATGCCTAATTATTATCATCAGAATTTTTCATATGCTGATATGGAAAATATTTTGCAACCTCCTCATGGCTTCAATTATCCAAGAGCTGAGCAGAAACCTTACTTAGAAGACCTCATGAACACGTTTGTAGTTACAGCTTCAGAGAGGTTTGAGAAGAATGAGTCAAGGCTGGATAACATCGAAACACGAATGGGCAATATAGAGGCAAATATGAAATCTGTAGAAGCGCAAATTGGGTTTCTTGTTTCTTCAAAGGCCAATCAACAGACATGGGTGTTTCCGAGTGATATTGAAGTCAACCCCAATGAGCAATGTCAAATCATAACCTGTAGGAGCGGAAAATAGTTTAAAGGCATCTCTCAGGACTTAGGCAGTAAAGAAGATGAAATGGTATTTCAGGAGGAAACAGTAACAGAAGAAGAAAACAAAGGTGAATTGATAATGAGAGGTCAAAATGAAGAAGTCACCTTCAGTGTTTTCAGAGCCATGCCGAGCCCTCAAGGTGATGTAGAATGTCACAGGATAAATACAGTAGAAAATGGAGTTGTAAACACGCAGGGTGAATCATTTCAGCGACCTATGAGCATAATACAGCCATCCATAAAGGAAGATTCTCTGCAGCTAAACCTGAAACCACTCCCAAAGCACCGTAAAAAGAGGAAAAGAAAGGTCAGTGCTCACTTGGAGATGATCCCTGGAAGGTTAAAAAGGAAGCCGAGCCAATTTTGCCGAATGTGCAGTCCAGAACATCCAAATGGGGGACAATCTACATATCCTGGGGGACCATCTATGGATAAATTACCACAGCCTGCCAAGCTGTCTTTTTCATGTCATAAGAACCGGTGGATACCAAAGAAGAAAGCAGATGAGATTACCCGGTTCACTACGTTTAAGCCACCATAACCATTTTGGGTGGTTGCGTCTGGCTGAAGACGTTAAACTTAACGCTAGCGGGGAGGCAACCCTTGCATTTCTTTTATTATTATTTTCTTTACTTTTACTTTTTTATTTTATTTTATTGTGTGCTATTTATTAATTTGCATGTTATTTATGCAGGTAGCACGAGACACACAACACCCGCGGAACCAAATTCTAACCAGCAAGAGCCTGATCAACTCCATGCATGGTAGTGTTGTTCCTCACTTTTGTTCTTTAAATTTTTATCTTACATTGAGGACAATGCAAGTTTTAAGTTTGGGGGTGTGTGCATGCTGTTTACTTGCTATTTAGTTGTTTAAATTTTAAAAAAAATTTTTTTTTAGTCTTTGATAGTAAAGCATAAATACTGTGATAATACTGTTTGTTTATGGGTGAAATTTTAGAAACAAAAAGGGCTCGATTTACTTTTATCTGATTCCTTGAATAGTTGATCTATGTTAGACTCGTAAGCACTTAAAATTAGGTTTTTAGCAGTGAAAACTTAAGTAGTTGACAAGATGACTAGTTAAAGAAATTGCATGTCGATGAATGACCGTTTGCGTAGATATCTATCTTGATTTGCTAGTGTTATGAAGTGTGGTATAGCTAAAAAGAAAAATGTCTCTAAATAAAGAAAACAAACCACATATAACCGATAAGCGTGAAGCTACCCATGGGCGAGTATTAGGACCACCATGAGGAGAAATGCTACCTTAAAGGGTAGGTGAGTTGAAAAAAAATGAGTTCAAACAGATAACATCGAAACACGAATGGGAAATATAGAGGCAAATATGAAATCTGTAGAAGCGCAAATTGGGTTGTTTGTTTCTTCAATGGCCAATCAACAGACATGGGTGTTTCCGAGTGATATTGAAGTCAACCCCAATGAGCAATGTCAAATCATAACCTGTAGGAGCGGAAAAGAGTTTAAAGACACCTCTCATGACTTAGGCAGTAAAAAAGATGAAATGGTATTTCAAGAGGAAACAGTAACAGAAGAAGAAAACAAAGGTGAATTGATAATGAGAGGTCAAAATGAAAAAGTCACCTTCAGTGTTTTCAGAGCCATGCCGAGCCCTCAAGATGATGTAGAATGTCACAGGATAAATACAGTAGAAAATGGAGTTGTAAACACTCAGGGTGAATCATTTCAGCGACTTATGAGCATAATACAGCCATCCATAAAGGAAGATTCTCAGCAGCTAAACCTGAAACCACTCCCAAAGCACCGTAAAAAGAGGAAAAGAAAGGTCAGTGCTCACTTGGAGATGATCCCTGGAAGGTTAAAAAGGAAGCCGAGCCAATTTTACCGAATGTGCAGTCCAGAACTTCCAACTGGGGGACAATCTACATATCCTGGGGGACCATCTATGGATAAATTACCACAGCCTGCCAAGCTGTCTTTTTCATGTCATAAGAACCGGTGGATACCAAAGAAGAAAGCAGATGAGATTACCTGGTTCACTACGTTTAAGCCACCATAACCATTTTGGGTGGTTGCGTCTGGCTGAAGACGTTAAACTTAGCGCTAGCAGGGAGGCAACCCTTGCAATTCTTTTATTATTATTTTCTTTACTTTTACTTTTTTATTTTATTTTATTGTGTGCTATTTATTAATTTGCATGTTATTTATGCAGGTAGCACGAGACACACAACACCCGCGGAACCAAATTCTAACCAGCAAGAGCCTGATCAACTCCATGCATGGTAGTGTTGTTCCTCACTCTTGTTCTTTAAATTTTTATCTTACATTGAGGACAATGCAAGTTTTAAGTTTGGGGGTGTGTGCATGCTGTTTACTTGCTATTTAGTTGTTTAAATTTAAAAAAAAAAATTTGTTTTAGTCTTTGATAGTAAAGCTTAAATCCTGTGATAATATTTTGTTTATTTATGGGTGAAATTTAAGAAACGATAAGTGCTCGATTTACTTTTATCTGATGCCTTGAATAGTTGATCTATGTTAGACTCTTAAGCACTTAAAATTAGGTTTTTAGCAGCGTGAAAACTTAAGTAGTTGACAAGGTGACTAGTTGAAGAAATTACATGTCGATGAATGACCGTTTGCGTAGATATCTATCTTGATTTGCTAGTGTTATGAAGTGTGGTATAGCTAAAAGAAAATGTCTCTAAAGAAAGAAAATAAACCACCTATAACCGATAAGCGTGAAGCTACCCATGGGCGAGTATTAGGACCACCATGAGGAGAAATCCTATCTTAAAGGGTAGGTGAGTTGAAAAAAAAAGAGTTCAAAATGAGAAAAGCAAAAAGAGATAAGAAAAGAAAAGAAAAAATTATATCATACTGAGCACGAAATAAAGCAATTACAGAGCATAATTGAGATATTTAGGTTGGTTTGACCCATCGATTCTAATTTTTAAACGAAATCATTGAATTGACTTACTTATGAGTCGAGCTGTGAACGAACCATTACACACACACACACTGTGAGTCTAGCTTAGATGATTTACTCAAGAATTTAGATTTGAGTTGCAATTGCGTACTTTGAAGATTCTTTGATTTCATTTATAAGCCTTATTTGAGAAAATTTTTATGTGCAACTATCAGGACTATGTTTTGTTAGTTTTTATATTTTTGCATGATTGTGTGTGAATGACGTTTGTGGGTATTGTCACTGTAATCCCTCACGAGACTATAACTCATCAACTAGGGCCGCCTAGGGGTTTAAAGGCTTGTTGCATATGCTAAATGCAATCGTGATCCCTACGAAAGTGGCCTAGTTAATTTAATTATTTTTATTTATTTATTTGAATTTAGTTTTTATTTTATCTTTTGCCCGGGACTAGCAAAACCTTAAGTTTGGGGGTGTTTGATAAGTGTGGTTTATACCCACTTATTCTGACATCTTTACCTTATTATTTTGTTATATTTCGAGATATTTAATGTTATTCATAGTTTATTTTATATTTTATTTGTAGGAGCATTAATACATGGATCCGGGGATATTTACACCTATTTTAGGACCTATTGGGAGTATCAGACTCAAGAAGCAGTAAAAACCAACATCAGCTGCGCACTGAAATTGAAAAGTCTATAACTTTTGATCTAGAAAGAGTTACGGGACCCATAATATACCGATTTGCATCTAAGAGGAGATCTATCCAATTATATACACTGGAGCCGCGGCGCTCAAGTCTTAGCGCCGCAACGCCCAAAATTGAAAAGAGTGACGTGAAGGATTTGAAAGAAAATCATCAACGGGGGCCATAGCTTAGGAAATTGTTGTTAGATTGTTTGACCAAATCTAAAAGCAAAGAGGAAGAAAACAAGTAGGACCGGTGGCGTGAGGTGTCAAGAGAAAAAAAAAAGAGAGAATGAAGAATATGACAAAAAGGCATGCACGTGAATAGCAAAAAGTTGGCTGCTATAGTAAAAAGAAAACAAGATGCATTTATTATTAAAGAACATGGCGCCATGGCGCCTCAAGTCTACATAATTTCCATACAATTTCCCGAGAGTTCAGCTCCCGGCGCCCACTTGCAAAGCCACGGCGCTGCGGAAGACAAGAAACCTACACGCTTCAGGATTTAATTTTAGGGTTTTTAAGATCCCTAATGATACCCTGACTCCCAGCCTCCACTATAAATATAACAGTTCGTTCAAGATTAAAATGGAGGCTAATACACTGCACAAAACACAGAAATAAATATTTTTAGAGATCCAATTAGAGGATTGAAGAGCGACTAGAGGAGACAAAGGCTGTGACATCCGAGGAGGAAGAGACTCAATTCGGGTTTTATCTTCTTGTTTCTTTCTTAGAACTCTAATGATTTCCATTAGATTCATGAATTGTTTATCATTGATTTTATCTTTTGTCATGAACTAACTCCTTAATTCTGGAGAATGGTGTAATCGATGCTTGAACCTTGTATTGTGTTTATCAATTTTGTTATGAAGTTTTATTGATTTATTTATATTCTTTTGAGTTTAATGTTTTATGTTTACTGGCCACAAATATGATGATATATGTTTGAAATATATCACTCGAGAGAGGGGATTTTGAATGGATCTAGAGATATAACCTAGGATTTTATAGAGTTCGAGAGAATCTGTAGTCTTTTGAAGTCGTTAATATAGAATCACAAATCGTAATGATTGTTAACTATTGGATTTTTATAGAGATATCGAAGTCTATAGTTGATGATGATTTTCACTCGGCACTCGAGAGAGTGAGTGAATATTTTAGGAGTCTTGACTTATAAATAATATAACTGAACAAAGATTAATTGGCATGACAAATACATAGGTGATAGCTATGTGAAATCAGTCCAAAATCTCTATCGTATTAGTTCCTCCTATCAAATTATTATATATTTACATTAATCTTTATTATTTGTCGTCTAAATAAAGTTAGGATTATCAATTGTAGTACTTAGTGCGAGTTAACGCAATCCCTGTGGGTTCGACACTCTTTCACTGATTTATACTAAAACTTGACACCGTACACTTGCGGTACGTTATAAAAATATCACAACATCAGACAACAACCCTCAACTTTGTGCTCTTTCTATTCCAATTTTCAGTTTCTTTCCCCAGCTGAGGAGAGATATCGCACAATCAGACACTTTGAAACGCCTTCTAGATCAGGTTCAGCAAAGTCCAGCTGCCTATCCTGATTACAAAATCATAGATGGGTTGTTACTCTACAAAGGAAGACTCGTGATGAGTCCAGATTCTCCTTTTAAGCAACAGTTGTTGACTGAACTGCATGCTTCAGCTTGTGGGGGACATGGTGGGGTACTGAAGACATGAAAGAGGGTGCAGGCTAGTTTTTATTGGAGGTAAATGAAAACGGATGTTCAAGCTTTTGTAGACCAATGTCAAATCTGTCAACAAGTTAAATATATGACCAAGAGCCCTAAGGCATGCTTCAGCCCCTGCCCATTCCAGAACAACCTTGGGATGACATTTCCATGGACTTCATTGTAGGGTTACCACTGGCCAAATGGTACTCTGCTATTCTGGTTGTAGTTGACAGATTAAGTAAATATGTACATTTGGGACCTCTACCAGCTCACTTTAACGCCTCACGAGTAGCTCAACTTTTTGTGGACATGGTTTGCAAGTTACATGGCTACCCTAAATCTATTGTATCAGATAGGGATCCCATTTTTCTTAGCAAATTCTGGCAAGCACTATTCCAATCAGCTGGGACTACCTTGGCCACTAGCAGTGTGTACCATCCCCAATCTGATGGCCAGACCGAAGTGGTCAACCGATGCATTGAGCAGTATCTCAGGTGTTTTGTTGCAAGTTGCCATTCTCGATGGATTGTCTTCTTACCATGGGCTGAATGGTGGTATAACACTTCTTATCATACGAGTACATTTCTTACTCATTTTCAGGTTGTCTATGGCAGAACTCCTCCTACCATTCCCATGTACATTAGGGGTAGTTCCTCTTTAGAAGCTGTTGATTCTGACTTGAGGGAGAGAGACCAGGTATTAAATCAACTTAAGCTGCAACTCCCTAAGGCGCAACAACGAATGAAGCATCTGGCTGACCAGCATAAGAGTGATAAGCAATTTCAGACAGGGGATTGTGTATGGCTTAAACTCCAGCCTTACCGCCAAAGATCATTGGCCAAACGTTTGTCTAATAAGCTGAGCATGCGCTACTTTGGCCCCTACTTGATCACCAAGCGTATCGGCTCGGTAGCTTATCGTTTACAGCTCCCAACTTCAACCAGTATTCATAATGTTTTCCATGTTTCCCAGCTCAAGTCTTATAAGTCTCCTATGCCTGCTATCCCAGAGACAATCACTCATTTACCAGCAACTCAGGATGATCTCAGCCTACAACCCTTGGCAGTCATCAGTCAGCGGGTTGTATTTCGGGGCCACCTTCAGGTTCCACAAGTGTTGATTCAATGGAATAACATCATATTGAGGATAGTACATGGGAGGATTTAGAAGGCTTTCAACAAGCTTTTCCTGCCTTTGACCTTGAGGACAAGGTCTGTTTGAATGGGGAAGGAAATGTTACACCTCAGCAATCCCAACAGCAGCAACAGTATGCTCCTGAAATTCAGTAGCAGCAGCAACCATCTCCTGGACCTCAGCAGCAGCAGATTCATAGACCGAAAATGGCTATCAGGAAACCAATGAGGTATCAGGAGGGAGTTTGATGGATTGGGTTGGCGGGAAAGGTAGTTAGGAAGTTGACAAGTTGGCTGACCGGCGTAAACACACACGTATAACGCAAGCGCACGTATCGTTCAAGTAGAATAAAAATATCGATCCCACGAGGACTTAATTCCTACTGTTGTTATTAATTGTTGATACTATTTAATTACAGATATCTAATTATAAAGAGAAGGGAATTGATTGCTTGATTGATTTGATTTTGTAGATTTGCTAAATAAGTAAATAAATAAAAAGACAAAAGAAAATACTAAGGAAAATAAAAGACTCAAAGATCTAGGGTTGCGAATCTTTCTAATATCTTTTAAAAGATGAAGTGATTATATCATAGTTAGGTAAAATATTGAATTTATTAATCTGGAACACTAAATTAAGTAAAAGCCTCTTCCGATGGTCATTTACAAATACCTAGAATAATCAAATTGAACCATATGTCTATGTCAATTAAATTATCTAGATTCATTAAGATTGAATTCCAATTATTGATTACCCCCCCGCCCAACAGGTATATCCTATCCTGTAAGGAAATCTATTAAAGGTTTATTTATCCTTAAAGAAGATCGTGGGTTGTTGAGTATAAGGTCTTTAAACTTAAAATCCCTATGTCTAGTTCATTTTAAGTTTTATCTAATCAATTTTATTAGTGATCAGTTAATAAAAATGCATTAAGGTTATGACTCAACAAATAATTCTTTTAATTATCCAAACTATAATCTAACCCTTTTTTTAAATCGGTAATATTAGATTTTATCACAACCCTAGATATTTAACTTAGTTACAACACATAACTAAAGCTGATATAAACTTAAAAGACATAAAATGAAATTGCTGAAAAGTAATAAAAAAAAATGCTAAGGTAAAAGGAATTAACTTCTACTATTCACTATTTAGATATCTCCCATAAAATAATATATAATCTTGTGATATATTAAACCAACCGTCCAGAATGGCGGTATCCTGATTAAGTCAAATTCAAATATACCAGCCATAAGGCGGAACAGAAATATAAACTTAAACCAACCGTCCAGTATGGCGGTATCCTCATTAAGTCAGGTTTAACCAGATTAAATTTAATAACCATCCGTCCGAAAATGGCGGTATCCTTTATTAATTCAGATTTTAAATAGTTTATATATTATTTTTTAATGGAGATTAATCTAAATAGCAAAAGTAAAAGTATTACCTTATTACCTCAGCATAGAGAAGTTACCCCCTCATAGATGGATAAAATACTACTACAAAGCGTAAATAAAACTGAATATAAGAAGAAAATAAGAAGAACTCTCTTTTATTAAGTATTTACAGAGGATTTGGTACATTTGAAACTAAAAATTCAAAATCTATTTATAGGCAAAAAAATCCAATTTTTTATTATTATTTTTCTGATTTTTTATTTTTTTTTTTTTATTATTTATTATTTTATTTTTTGGATCGCTGAATTTTTGACACGTGGCATGGTGGCTAAAAAAGACTGCTCGTTGAATTTTTGACATGTGGCATGGTGGTGCAATTACCAAAATACCCTCGGTGTCGGGACGCCCAAAATTGCCAAATACCATTTTCGTCAAATTTCACAATTTTGCTCCAAATCACCTCCAGAATGTCTTGAAACTTTATTTCGGTGTCGGGATGTCCAAAATTACCAAAATACCCTTTGTGTCGGGACGCCCAAAAATTACCAAAATACCCTTTTTGCCAAATTTCACCAAATTTCACAGTTTTGCTCCAAATCACCTCCAGAATGTCCTGAAACTTATTTATCTACAAAATAACACAAAACACATCAAAATATTCACAAAACTCAAGAAACTATACAAAATATTAAGTTAAATGAGTGGGAAATAGTGATAGTTTTACCACTCATCACACCCCCAAACCTAACATTTTGCTAGTCCTCGAGCAAAAAAAATAACATAATAAAAATTTAACTAAGCCACTTTCGTAGGGATCACGATTGCATTTAGCATATGCAACAAGTCTTTAAACCCCTAGGTGTCCCTAGTGGACGAGTTGTAGTCTCGTGAGGGTTTACAGCAATGATACCCACAAAAATTTTATAAAAGTAAAAGGTAGTGAAACTAATGCACACAAAAGCAAAAAGACAAGAGAAAATAGAACAAAGAAATTAGTGACTCATTAGGTGAAACTTCTACTCCAAGTTATTAGTTGTTTTGTTTCATTCTAAATTACTAAATAAGTAAATTCCCTGATTATTTTTACCATTCTTCATATACACAGCCAACAAAATATTAAACAACTCATTTTTGCCCACAATGGTCATAAATGCAGTTGATAAGAGAGTAATATTTTTGTCCTAAAGTTTTATCATAATTCACATCTTTTTGTAGTAATGGAATAAATTTTCTGATTTTTCTGATTTTTTCTTTGATTTTTTCTCTATTTTTATTTATATACAATATCTTCCATCTATGTAGCGAGCTTTAGGTCGGTGACTCCCAAACCAGTTGGCTTTAGGGCATCAGATGTTAAGACACCCCTAAGGACTTAATTACTCAGACTTCATATATATATATATATATATATCTATATATATATATTATCATCTTTTTGATCCATGTAGCGAGTGTTGGGCCAGTGACTCCCAAACCAGTTGGTTTTAGGGCACTGGGTATTAAAATACCCTTACAGACTTATTAACTCGGATCTCAGATGTATTTTTTATTTATTTTTTATTCCATCACTTTTTTTGAGATGCTTCCTCTAATTAAACTATAGTACTTAATATTACAATCTTTTCAATTTTATCATATGTCCGTATGTTACTATGCATGTTGATAATATCTGCCAACTAAGTATATGAAGATCCATTTTAGTCAGTTTTATGGAGAATTTACAAATTAATAATTCAAAAGGAAATAAACAAAAATTAACTTGTTTTGAATTAGGTTTGAAATACGTCTCAGGAGTGAGAATTCCTTACACATCTATTTTTACCAATTTCATCTTTTTAGTCAACACATAACAACAAAACATTTGTACTGGTCATATAACTATTATTTACATGTGGTTTTAGAATTTTAATCAAAGGCTCACGTTGACGAAGGATTGTTCACAACTAGGACTCCCCACTCAAGGGTTCAAGCGACCAAGTGAACGCACCTTTTTTATACCTTATGGTACGTGCCAACGAGTTTATGGTGTGTGACTAACTGTCGAATGGACTTCCCGTTGTAGATTCCCCAGAGGGAGGGGGAGCGAGGCTCACTTAAATACCCAAGCCCCTTAGGCTCTTATCGCTTGGTGTCAGGAATAAACAACGAGTCCTCCAAACTAGTCTATCACAACACGCTACAAGTGAATGATTATCTAGGTGCCTTCACAGCTTTTCCTTATAGAAAGGTAGTGAGTGAAGGAAGACACCAAACCATCACCTAGCTTTAACTATGCCTTTGATAAAAAAAAATGCAAAATATTTTTGTAATTTTTGAAAAATTTTCAATTTTTTTTGTAATTTTCGAAAAATTTTGGACTCTAAAAATAACACAAACTATAAACAAGATACTATAGAAGAAGAGTTTAGAAGATAATACCTGGTAAGCTGAAATTCTACAGGAATTAAAGGTTAAGATCCAGATTAACACGACGCCTCTTACCACGATCGTCCTCGGACCAATTTATCTTTGAAATGATAGGGTCCAACTTGTGGTTCATAGGCTATGAGTTGGTCAAGTAGATCCGGAGCAGACCTGACAGTAAAAAGGAGTTCTTTCATAGGTTTTGACACGAACCCATTTCTCCGGGTATCATCAAAAAACACACAAAGAAAATCATAAAATCCATCAACGTTGAGCAGTCAAGCGGTTTCTGGTGTATGTTCAGATTCGCCCAAGATAGTACTATAAAAATTTCCTCCAATGTACCTAAGCCACCTGGCAAAGCCATAAAAGCATCAGAACGGTTAATCATTTCCACCAGTCGTTCAGACATACCTGGCACGATCAGTTCCTCTCCGTTTGATGATCCAATAAGATTTGCCTATGTCAAAGGTTTTTGGGATGATTCCCAAAACGTGACTGCGTCCTTCCTGTACGGCTTTTGAAACGATCCCCATTAGTCCAAGATTAGCTCCGCCATATATTAAGTGCATATTCCTTGCAGCTAAGACTCGACCCAATTCTTGTGCTGCTTCTATGTATTGTGGTTTAGCACCAACACTACTACCGCAAAACACACGGATGTTCTCAACTCTTCTTCTTGAAGTGGCTTCCATTTTTTATGTATTTCTTTCTTAACTCTGGATGCCTCCAAAGGAGCAATGACGGGCTGAATTTATAGTACCTGAAAAAGGGTGAGTAATAATAGCACTAGTATCTTCCAAAGGAAGCTTGTTAGCTAAACAAAACAAAAGAAATCGTGAAAGGTCAAAAAGTCTGGATCCTGTCTACGAAAATAAAGATAATTACAATAGAAAAGCGAATCAAAGCAATAATTAAGCAACAGAATTGTGTACGCAATACGCCACTCGCTTAGTATAAATTCATTAGGATGTGTCTCAAGAATTAATTCTTTACTCAGCCATCGCTAATGAATTGGTTCTCATCTTTATGATTGCCAAACACCATTCCTTCTGTCTTAAAATGCTCCGTTTGTGCTTTTCCCTACAAAACAACACACAAAATTAAAAATTCTACAACATGAAATATGAAAACAAAAATTACAACAAATTGCATGGGTTGCCTCCTTGCTAGCGCTAAATTTTTCGTCTTCAGCCAGACGTGACTAAAATCTATCTGTCAAGGCGGTTTCAGCGTCATTTTGGATGTCCGATTAAAGACATTCCATGTCCGTTGCTTTTGAAGGGTCTCTTCCAACAGTAAGGTGGTAAAAAGAATTTTGTCTCATTCAGTGCTTGTGCCACCTTTTTAATATTCGTTGCTCCAGTTATTCCTGAAAAGAAAGAAAGAAAATCAGGAGGTCTTGTATGGTGCTTGACTTGGAATGGAATTTCCATTCTGTCAAGTTTCTGAGTAATATCTCTAAATTGTACTCCCCAAAACAGTGATGTTTCGCCTGAATTCACTGTATCTTTAATTTTGTCTGACAATTGCTCCTCTATTTGCTCTGCTTCTTGCTCTACCTTTTCTTCACAGATGAATTTTAGGATCTCAGCATTCAGTTTTTCATCTGTCATCTGTGAAATGCATGCTCCTAAAATATCAATGTGAGAATGTAAAGAAATATCAGATTTTAGGTCTTCATCCTCTGATCTGAGTGAACTGATTGGCTTAGGTAGATCATCTTCAAACATTAGTGCAAATCATTCTCCAAGATCTACATTCTGAGGATGGAAAGTTTCATCCTTCCTTGTTAGTGCAGTTGGTACAAACAGCTCGGCTTCTTCATCCTTGTCAGAGTCAGAATAATAAAAATCAAATTGAGACTTTGTTGGTGCAGGCTTTGAACTGATACCTCTGATTCTTGATACTGCTCAGCCTCATCCTCTGTTATGATGTCATGATGAATCTCAGGATATTGAAAGGCTTCTTCAGTAGTATTTGAATTTGCTCCGTGAGATATGTGATTCAGGTTGTCTGTTAGTTGTCTAACTTGATCTGTCATTCTTTGTATAGACGCTGCTTGACTCTGAATTTGTACATCAAATAGAGCTTCTCGTTTCTTGAGCCAATCTTTTAGCATGTCATTCAACTGATCTTCCTCTGATGGATCTGGTTCTTGATGAAGATCGTAGATATATGGTGGATAAGATGAAAAATGTGATGATTCTACGTACCTTAAATGATTCCAATAATTCTGCCACTCTGAAAGGTATATACATTGATCGCTCGGGTGGTTACCATCACATATTACACCTCCCCATTTCATTCTGATGAGCAAATGTAGTATTGCTTGATTCTGGCTTCCAGTGATAGTTGTTGGGCTGGACAACAGGCCTCAGAAAACTAGACTGTTGCTCCCGGATTTGGGGTGTATCTTCTTGTAAGGCTCGTAATCTTTCAAAATGTTCCATTTTTTAATCACCTGAAAACAAAAGAAAGAAATAAAAAGTAAAGATAATAATAAAGAAAATTAGATATAAGTAAATTAGATAGCTTCAAAATTAATAACTCAAGAAAAATAAGTCCCCGGCAACGGCGCCAAAAACTTGACCGGCGTAAACACACATGTATAACGCAAGAGAACATATCGAATTTACTGCCAACATATCTGGGGATCTCATGGGTCGCTTCTCGAAGATTCACCGATGACGTATGGCTCGCACTTTAATTAATCTGGGATTAATAAGATGAGAGAGAAAAATTAATCTGGGATTAATTGCGGAGATATTTTATCTGGGATAAAATATCATTTAAAGAGAGAGAACGATTAATTTGGAATTAATCGATTAATTAATATATTTGATATATTAAATGAAATTGGATTTCGACGCGGAATTAAAATTAGATTTTAATTCGGGCGAACGAATTAATTTAGAATTAATTCGTTATCAACATGAATAGTGATTTCGCTAGGCATAATCATTTAATTGCGTCGCAACAGAAAATTCGTTAATTTGGAATTACCGAACCCGAGCCCGGAATTATTTGCGAGCGCATTCGCATTTCGAATTCGAATACGGCACGCAAGTCAAATCAAGCGTCAAATCGCTAGTCGCATCTAGCGTCACATCAAGTATCAAATCATGTCACTTTGAGTGATGTGACAATTGATTGATTGATTGAGTGATGTGACTTGATATGTGTGGTTGGAAATTATGGCTTTAATGGTTTTACTTTTTAAAGCCAAAATTGGTATATGTTTTATTTGTTTTTGGAAAACTAATATCAATTACACAAAACCAATTCTCTCTCTTTCTTCTTCACTCCCTCTCTCTCACGCCATAAGGCGGAACAGAAATATAAACTTAAACCAACCGTCCAGTATGACGGTATCCTCATTAAGCCAGGTTTAACCAGATTAAATTTAATAACCAACCGTCCGAAAATGGCGGTATCCTTTATTAATTCAGATTTTAAATAGTTTATATATTATTTTTTAATGGAGATTAATCTAAATAGCAAAAGTAAAAGTATTACCTTATTACCTCAGTATAGAGAAGTTACCCTCTCATAGATGGATATAATTACTACTACAAAGCGTAAATAAAACTGAATATAAGAAGAAAATAAGAAGAACTCTCTTTTATTTAAGTATTTACAGAGGATTTGGTACATTTGAAACTAAAAATTCAAAATCTATTTATAGGCAAAAAAATCCAATTTTTTATTATTTTTTTCTGATTTTTTATTATTTTATTATTTTATTATTTTATTATTTTATTTTTTGGATCGCTGAATTTTAGACACGTGGCATGGTGGCTAAAAAAGACTGCTCGTTGAATTTTTGACATGTGGCATGGTGGTGCAATTACCAAAATACCCTCGGTGTCGGGACGCCCAAAATTACCAAAATACATTTTCGTCAAATTTCACAGTTTTGCTCCAAATCAACTCCAGAATGTCTTGAAACTTTATTTCGGTGTCGGGATGTCCAAAATTACCAAAATACCCTTTGTGTCGGGACGCCCAAAAATTACCAAAATACCCTTTTTGCCAAATTTCACCAAATTTCACAGTTTTGCTCCAAATCACCTCCAGAATGTCCTGAAAACTTTATTTATCTACAAAATAACACAAAACACATCAAAATATTCACAAAACTCAAGAAACTATACAAAATATTAAATTAAATGAGTGAGAAATAGTGATAATTTTACCACTCATCATTGGCTATGAGTCTGTTAGGTAGTTGTTTTGTTAAAACAGAATTGTAACAGAAATGTTAATGCCTCAGCTATAAAAATAAGCCGAAGGAATAAAAAGACATGATTGAATCTCAAAATCTTTATTCAATTTCTTGGAGACTTTATTAGTTTTATCTCGAATCAAAGCTAACAACGTCCAACGGGTGACAATTACCTAGTGGCTCCCATCAACATTGATCTTTATCATAAAAAGTGCGTCTCCATAAAGTGAAGCTTCCTGATATTAAATTTAATACACGGATAAATAATAATAGCTTCGAATAAAATATCTTAGCCTACTATATTTTTTTATGCGACTACTTACTAAAATATCTGATCATTATCTAATGATCATTAAATTTATTTTAAAAAAAAAAATCCTTGATGATTTTTATGAGGATGATCGCCCATCATTGAATTAAAATTTATATCAAAATTTTAATTAAAATAATAATTTTTTATGTTATGTTAATTTCAAGTAGGAATGATAGAAATTTTCTGATCTTTCTAAAAAATTCGTATTATTTAATTCGAAATTTTAAATGAATTCGAATCTCGATTTTTATAGTTAAATTTTTTTGATACTATTAGAGATCTTGAATGGAATTTCAAAATTTTGAATTATTTTTATAATCCGGATTTAAAAATTAACATGAGATTTAATTTGTGTGAATTCCAAAATAATAACCAGAACAATATTTCCGCCAGTACAAACCAATGGTACATAACTACATATCTATTTCTAGAAGTCTCCTACAAATCAGATAAACAGGTAGAAAATACTAAAAATAATAATATAATAAAAGAACCGCAAAAAGTCACAAATACCCCCGGCCCCGCACCCGCCAATATATATATAATATATAAGTGGTATTTTCTCCTTTCACCACTCGGAACCCCTCCGTTTTCCGGAATTTTCTCTCCCTTTCCCACGAAACAAACAGAAAAAAAAATGAGAGAAATCTTGCACATCCAGGGAGGTCAATGCGGCAACCAGATCGGAGCCAAGTTCTGGGAGGTGATATGCGACGAGCACGGCATTGACCCGACGGGGCAGTACCGCGGAGACGCCGATCTCCAACTCGAACGCATAAATGTTTATTACAACGAGTCCAGCGGCGGAAGGTACGTCCCACGCGCCGTGTTGATGGATCTGGAGCCTGGCACCATGGACTCCGTTAGATCCGGGCCGTTCGGGCAGATATTTCGCCCCGATAACTTCGTGTTCGGGCAGTCCGGCGCTGGCAATAACTGGGCCAAGGGTCATTACACCGAAGGCGCTGAGTTGATCGATTCAGTTCTTGATGTTGTTAGAAAGGAAGCTGAGAATTGTGATTGCTTGCAGGGTAAATTGAACAAAACACTCTTACGCTTATTTTATTTTTCTCAGTTAATAATTTTGATTGATTGGATCTGGAATTGATTTTACATTTTTAGGTCTTTTTTATTCTTCAATTGTAGCTTCAAATTAGAGAATCAATTTCTTGACTCTTGAATATTTATTAGCTTGCTAATTAATTATTGCTTCCTATAAACAAGCACATTATTTGAATTCATACTGTGGCCCTGTTCCTGTCTGTTACGCGAGTCTCATTTGTTTAAATTTTCGGAACAGGATTCCAAGTATGTCATTCATTGGGTGGAGGTACTGGTTCCGGTATGGGAACCCTTCTTATTTCCAAGATCAGGGAGGAATATCCAGATCGTATCATGTTGACATTTTCTGTATTCCCGTCTCCTAAGGTATCTGATACAGTTGTTGAGCCATACAATGCTACCCTCTCTGTGCATCAGCTTGTTGAAAATGCTGATGAATGTATGGTGCTGGACAATGAAGCTCTGTACGATATTTGCTTCAGAACTCTCAAACTCGCCACCCCTACTTGTAAGTCCAAATATTTTGTTTCTCATTTAGCATAAAAAATTGTGGTCTCTTTTTGAAGAATAAATAGGGAAGGTGGTGGTAATTTTAAAATTAAAGTTATCTTGCTATTTCGTATCTCAGGTACTAATATGGTTTAATTTGTTTTTCCTCCATATAGTGGGAAAAGGCTTGGTTGGTTTGGTTTTGATGAAACAATGATCTTAGATAGATCACAATGGCGTCAAAAGATTAATGTAGCCTGATCCCACCTATTGGGAAAAGGCTTGGTTGGTTCGGTTTTGATGATTTATTTATAGTGGTTCTCATATGTGTAGCACAATAGCCATTATCGTAAGTAGAGAACATGTTACTTGTCTCTTTTTGTCGTGGATAGTTACAAATGGTTGGTCTAATGCCTCTATCTTGCTATACCTTCTCTTGCACCCCCTCACCTACCATTCCCTTTTTGCCTTCACAAATAAAGAAGATAATGACAACTATGCTTTATGTATTAATTAAACTTTTTTTTTTCTAGAACTCTGATAAAAATTTCGTACCTTGTGCACTATTATCTTGTTAAAGTAATTAATGACTCATTTTTCGCAATCCTCATAAGAACATATGAGCTGACCATCATGCTGTATTTTGTTTAATGTGACTTATCTCAGTTGGTGATCTTAACCATCTCATCTCTGCTACCATGAGTGGTGCCACATGCTGTCTTCGATTCCCTGGACAGCTGAACTCTGACCTCAGGAAGCTTGCAGTTAACCTTATCCCTTTCCCGCGTCTCCATTTCTTCATGGTTGGTTTTGCACCCTTGACATCAAGAGGATCACAGCAGTATCGTGCCCTTACTGTGCCGGAACTTACCCAGCAGATGTGGGATGCCAAGAACATGATGTGTGCTGCCGATCCTCGTCATGGTCGTTACCTAACTGCTTCAGCCATGTTCCGTGGTAAGATGAGTACTAAAGAGGTTGACGAACAAATGATCAATGTCCAAAACAAGAACTCATCCTACTTTGTTGAGTGGATACCAAATAATGTCAAGTCCAGTGTGTGTGACATCCCTCCTAAGGGTCTAAAAATGGCATCCACTTTCATTGGAAATTCAACTTCAATTCAGGAGATGTTTAGGCGTGTTAGTGAGCAATTTACAGCTATGTTTAGGAGGAAGGCTTTCCTCCATTGGTACACTGGTGAGGGAATGGATGAGATGGAGTTCACCGAGGCTGAGAGTAACATGAATGATTTGGTGGCGGAGTACCAGCAGTATCAGGATGCAACTGCTGATGATGAGGGGTACGGGGAAGAAGAAGAAGAAGAAGAAGTTGCAGCTTGAATTATCTTTTTCGTATCTTCTCGTTTCAGTTTATCTGAAATCTTTCAGTTTGTGATTATTGTTACTACTATTACTGAGGATGTTAACTTAGATTCTGTTGTCAATGTGATGTAATGTGTGTCATAGTATCAGAGGATGGGTTTGTTGTGTTCCAATATATTTGATGCTTGTTTGTAACAAGTATCACCGTATCGATTGAACGAGTTAGCTTCTGGCTTTCTCAGTTGTATATGAACAATTACTGCATGAATCATATCTTCTTTTTAAAAAAAAAAAAAAAAAAGTTTATACTTTGAAGGTAGTGACTAACGCCTGTTAACTTAATATCTGTTTGATCATGAGTTTGAATCCTGAAAATAGGGATATTTTTTTTGTCTCGATTTAAAAACGGGGCGGAACATTACAAAAAAATGTACCACAGTTTTTAACGGGATGGGATTTAAAGTGATACCAGATAGGAACAAGATGATTCTGAGAGAATCGGAATTGATATCCCTACCTGAAAAACAGTCTCTAAGAAAAAAATTGAAATAAGACAGTTCACGTCAAAACTACTATCTTTAAAAAAACAAGAGTGAGGTTCAATTAATTTAAGATGCAATTTATTTATTATTTGCAGGCATTTGTGTTTTTGTAATTTGATTTTCAGTTAATATCCATTAATTAAGTGAAGATTTAACTAATTGCTTGGTGCTATAGTGATCATTTGTTATTTCTCGCTTCATTTCTGATTAAACAGCAACCGGGAAAAATTGAAAAAATGCGCAGGTCAAGTGCAAAAAATGGTGAAGGTTTTTTGTTTTTTTTTTTTCAACTTTTAATTTAAAAATCAAATATATTCCAGAATATAAAATGCAATAAAAAAAAAAATATCATTGTTGATATATTCCAATAAAAAAATGGTCAACGATGTTTATTACATTTATAAGTTATCGATAAGTCATTTTCAAACATTTATATCTTCTTTATCAGAGTTCTAAATCATAATTCGTAAAATGTTGCATATAGTTTTGTTGATGGTGTATTTCGACGAGTACATCAAACAGTGCGACCAAGGGGCGGAGATGGAATTTCCCTTTTTCCAAAAGGGATGGGTGTTCAGAAAATATTAGCCACTCATCGGCCCAGCAGAGAGTCCGGACACGATCTCTCGGATTTGGCCGACCAGAGTATATGATTTGATACAGTTCCCAAAAGCCACCACATCAGAGCTTCAGCCGACCACATTTGGTCGGGAAACTAGATCAGGTCCATCCAGTCCCTGGAAAAAAGGTGATGAATTCGGTTAGCTCGGGCCGGAGCAGAAGTGATCTTGGGAAGCTCGGCAAATTATTTGACCGACCACTTGGCAACTGACAGAAGACTAGAGTCAATAATTTTCCTTCACACGTGTCATCTCCCGGAGGCACCTTCCAGGCTGTCACCATTATTGTTGCGTGTGGCAGAGGAGAAAGCAGAGTTGATATCACAGAACCGTCAGGCTGCATGCTTACTTTCGGCAAGGGCAGGCCTATGGTAGAGAGTCTTTCAAATCGGTCATGCATTACGTGGGTTTCATTGCAAGTGGGAAGAACAATATTATAGTTTGAGGAGTATATAAAGGGAGGATAGCCTCATGTTTTATAGGGATTTTTCCGAATAGCAACTTGTAACAAAAGGAAAATAGCAATTGTAATCTCTTTCAACTGCTCGGTCATACGCCGACCTCATTCAAAACAAGTCGGCCGAGTCGGTTCCTGGCAATAAAAAAAACACCCATCCGTTTTGTGCCCGTGGACTGGATTCAATCCGCCGAACCACGTTAAAACTCTGTGCCAATCTGTGTGTTTTTCCACCTTCCATTAAGTTTGCTTTTGGTTTCCTATAACCAAACAAATTCACTGTTGAAGGAAGACCATCTCGGGAGCGGTATTCCCTTATTGCCTCTGAGACAAAAATCAGTCGTCAACAGTTGGCGCCGTCTGTGGGGAAAGAGCGAAAAGCGACTTTCGTGGTAAGACGATGGTGGAAGGTAGGGACCGTAGGTTTGTGAATAGTTCAACAGCAGAATGGATGGAGGGAGGAAGGAACGGGAAGAAGCAGATCAAAACCGGAAAAAGAAAAGATTTGTATGGAAAATGGGCTGTCGGCAACATAAGTTTTTTCTTGATGAGTTGTGGAATGGAATGTAAAAAGGTTAGCCAACGGCCATCCACCCAGATTGAGTTGTGGAATGGAATGTAATGTTGTGGATGGGTTGCGTCCGTTGGCAGCGGCTGACCAAGTTCCTCTGTGGGAAGGTACTGCGCCTGCTTAGCTACCAATCTTCAGTTTCGCAGCTTACATGTACTGAAAGATCGGTCGGGTTGCTAGTCAGCCAAGGGCGAGGAGGGACGCCCATCAGGCCAGTCTTTGGAGCACCTATATAAACCCAAAGAATTCTTTACAAATTTTTGCACCAAACCTTTCATTGTTGGTTTCTATTAAGGTCCCAAGATCAATAATAAGCATGAAAAATGTGCGAATACAAATCGAAGAAGTTGCGGAATACTTACATCGATCATTTGAGTGACGCGAGATGCAACAAAAACGAAATTCTGCCCACTGGTTGGTTCACGGCAGTGTAGTTTTTGAGCTCACTGGTTCGGCCTTCAATCAACAAGAAACCAAGCTCCAAGCTTCGTCATTTGATTCCCGGCTCATGTGTAGACTTCCCTATCACCTTCGCATGTCTCGTAAGTGTGCTAGCACTTGAGATTTTGCCACAAAATTCCACTCTTGGCTTCCCACTGCTCACGGTTTTTCCATGAAAACAGAACAAGAAAATACAACCCTTGTTTGGGCGAGAGAGAGAAGAGGGAAAAGATAGGAGAGATGATGAAATGTGTAATTAATTTTGGTTTATTTGTTTTAAAAAAACATATACCCAATTTTGGCTTTAGAAAAGTCAAACCAATTAAAGCCATCATTGCCAACCACACACATCAAGTCACATCACTCAATCAATCAATCAATCAATTGTCACATCACTCAAAGTGAAATGATTTGACGCTTGATGTGACACTAGATGCGACTAGCGATTTGACGCTTGATTTGACGTGCCGCACTCGAATTCGAAATGCGAATGCGTTCGCAAATAATCTCGGGCTCGGGTTTGCTAATTCCAAATTAATGAATTTTCCGTTGCGTCGTAATTAGATGATTACGCCTAGCGAAGTCACTATTCACGTCGCTAACGAATTAATTCAAAATTAATTCGTTCGCCCGAATTAAAATCTAATTTTAATTCCGCGTCGAAATCCAATTTCGTTTAATATATCGAATATATTAATTCTTCGATTAATTCCAAATTAATCGTTATCTCTCTTTAATGATATTTTATCCCAGATAAAATATCTCCGCAATTAATCCCAGATTAATTTTCTCTCTCATCTAATTAATCCCAGATTAATTTAGAGTGCGAGTCATACGTCATCAGTGAATCTTTGGGAAGCGACCCATGAGATCCTCGGATATGTTGGCAGTAAATTCGGTCGTCGGACTACCCGAACACGTAAGTACCTCGTACTACGCTTATACCGATTTACAAGACAAGGTTGGCCTCTAGCAAAGCGCCATGCCTACCCAATTCTCCGGAAATATCCTTACAGGAATAAAGGATCTATATCAGGCGTAGTATACGTAGTATTGCGTATTTCTGTCCAGTATCGGATGATCACGTTCTAGGCCTGGGACTGGAATTGTGTCTGCCCCGTACGAAGCACATGTCGGATGTCTGGTAACTAGTCTCTATAATCGGATAAACATGACCTTGTCATTTTATCCCGATGACTGCAGTACTTAAGAGTACTAGTACCGTATCCTACGTGACCATCATCTCTATATGACTGGAGTGACACTTCCGTCTTGACATCACACCCAACACACTACGATTCTCAATATACCCAGCATTGGCGTACAAAGAACCTGTTAAAGCCCTGGACGACCGCAACCAAAGTATATTGATTGTCGCAAATATTAGCGGTGCAAGTCTCAGGTTAAGACCAAATACACCTACCCTGATTTCGGATTTCCATAGACACATAGTCATACTACCAATGGAATTCCGAGGGGGTCTATCCAGAGCAAAGCTGTTTCCCGTAACATCGGTAAAACACAACCTCCTATTACACTTGCATGAGTATCCTATACCTAAATATATGAGAACTATGCCGTTTTGCCCTCACAAACGCGCACAAGTGTAATACTAGTCTTTTACGTATTTATCGATGTCCAATCTCGATAATACTCTGACTAGGGATATTTAATGATTTATCCTTCGTGGACTGATACTGTCTCATATCATTCTCCATCCAGGAATAAATCATAGGGACCTCTCATCATTTATACATCTAGGTGATCTAATCACAAATGATAAGAGTGCAATCTCATTTGTCACATAGTTAATTTGTACAACAACACCATGATATGTACAAATAGTGACGATATGGGTCATAATTGTCCAACATTCATATATTGGGTTTATATAAGTGAACAACTCTAAAGTTTAAGAGTAAGCCACTGATTTTGAGGATCCTTAAGTCTAATTAACTAGAGGAACCTCGAGTTAAAATTTTGAAATATTTGCCTAGGCTAGCACCAAGGGCAAAATACCCGTGCACTCAAGGCGTAGTCTTGCCGTTGAGTTCTGGCTTGGTGTGTGCACCTTTGGAGGCCACACACTTGGGTGGCTCTTTGGAACGTGGAAGAGCTTGCTGAGTTCGAGAAAAGCTTGTAGATTGGAGGGAGGACTGGAGGAGTCTTCGGTTCAAGTAAGTCTTTTTCTTTCTTTATTTAATTAGAGTTCTTATGATAGTTAGCATGTTTAGGTTTATGTTCTTTGCATGTTTTATGAGTTTTTATGCTTAGAATATATAGTAACATGTCTAGGCTTATAGAATAATCAAAATAAATGGGTCTTGGGCAAAAGGGATAGCGGGTCAATTTGATTTATTTAATTTTCCGCTGCGCATTCGTGGCCGCTTCCCACACGCATGAGGACCAAAAGGACCTACGGTTCTAAGCTCCAATAATCTTGAAATATTAATAAAGCTCTTAATTAAATATTTCGAATCATTAACTCCGGGTTATTCCACTAAAAACCCGAAGTTGCACTCTCGTTGCCACTAAATAAAAAAAATGTGAATAGTAATGTGAATAGTAACATGAATAGTAACGTGATTTGATTTATTTAATTTTCCGCTGCGCACTCGCGGCCGCTTCCCAACAGTGGTATCAGCGCGCCGTTTTTGTTTTGATTAGTTCTCTCTCATTTGAACTCGAAATTGGGTGTGTAAAAGCTCTTTGGAAAGCTAACACCCTGAACTTAATTTTAGGCACAAGTTTTGAATGATTTGGTTAAAATTTGAATTGTGAAATTACATTTAAAGTTCACGCATCTCTAAAAAGATATGAATAGTAAATTTATTTGAATAAAATAAAATGCAATATCATAATTAAATATTAATCAAAGTTATTTAATGCCTAAAATAATTCCAACATATTAAAACTCATATGCTTGATGATTCTATGTATGATTAGAATTGGCATGATTATTTTAGGGTGCAAGCATCTAGAGACTTTCTAAGGAAATAGAGAGTGTATTTCTTATCCCTTAGCTAAGTAATTATTCCGTGATGAACTTAGAGATTTATTATTTTTAAGCCTAATAAATATAAATAACTTGTTTATAATAAACGACATTATAAAAGATACAAGTGGGGTGGGACCAAGACGTTAATAAAACTTTCCAAACTAAAGTTAATTTAACCAAAGGTATTACTAGAGTTAGATAATGATTTGGTGTCTTCCTTCACTCACTACCTTTTTATAGCCAAAAGGAAAAGCTGTGAAGACATCTAGATAATCATTTACTCAAAGCTTACCTTAAAGCATATTTAAAGTGTTTGACTAATTTGGAGGATCTATTGTTTATTCCTGTCACCAAGACAATAAGAGCCTAAGAGGTAAGGGTATTTAAGAGAGTTCGCTCCACCCTCCCTCTGGGGAATTTTCAATGGAGGAATCCATTTGATAGTTATTCACTTAAACATGCTAAAATCCTCAATAATAATTTAAGTCTAAAATTTACCTCCCATTGTAAAGTATAGACCCAAAGGGCTTAAACTGTATTGACAGGACTAGGCTTTACCAGACTGACCAATACCAATTTGTCCCTAAATCGTACTATTGACAATGGTTTGACTTTTCTGAGTCATAAGACGTAGCGACCCTTAGGCATAGTCTTATAACTTAGTGGCAAAAATTGGGGATTATCTCAATGTTCGACCCTTAGGCTTTACCAAACTAACAAAAAATGTTCAACCTCTAATATATACAACGTTAACTTGAATAATCTCAATGAATCACTTCTATGGCACAGTCACTTAGGTCATATCAATGAAACAAGATTAACTAAGCTACATAAGGATGGATATTTCAGACCCTTCAAATATGAACCTTATGGAACTTGTGAGTCTTGTTTACTTGGTAAAATGACCAAATTACCCTTCAAAGGTAAATGACAGCGTGCAGCGGAGACATTAGAACTCATACACTCTGATGTATGCGGACCAATGTTAGTCACCGCTAGAGGTGGATTCTCATACTTCATTACCTTTATCGATGATCACTCGCGATATAGGTATGTGTACCTTATGCGGTACAAATCTGAAGCCTTTGGGAAATTCAAAGTCTTCAAAGCTGAAGTAGAAAACCAGCTTAATAAAAGTATTAAGTCACTAAGGTCTGACGGAGGTGGTGAATACTTAAGCGATGAATTTCAAGATTACTTAAGAGAAAATGTCATTGTTTCCCAGTGGACTCCTCCGGGAACTCCACAACATAATGGGGTCTCCGAAAGGAGAAATCAGACATATATTAGATATGGTCGATCAATGATGCCAGAAACGGATCTACCTCTTCATTTTGGGGTCTTGCTTTAGAAACTGTAACACTACTACTAAACCAAGTTCCTTCTAAGATGTTAGTCAACACCATATGAGTTATGGTATGGGAAACGTCATAGTCTTAGTTATCTAAGAGTTTAGGGATGTGACGCATATATTAAGCTCACACAAACTAAAATTGGATGATAGGGCAATGAAATGTAAGTTTGTAGGATATGCCTTGAACTTAAGAGCATACATGTTCTACGTCCCAAATGAACAAAGAACATTTGTCTCACGAAATGCTAAATTTCTAGAGAATGAATTCCTTCTCAAGAAACATAGTGGGAGTAAATTGACCTCGATGAGGTACGAGAAGAACAAACTAACACAAGAACTAAACCCATGCCCCTCAAAAGGTTAGAGACGGAACAACCACAAGGTTATGAACTTAGAAGGTCTGGTAGGGAAAGACATGAGCCTGAAAGATATGGTTTCCATATTGATGAGGAACAAAATCATATCATTGATAATGACGATCCCACCAGTTATGAAGAAGCAATGCGTGATATTGATTCAGTCAAGTGGTGAGGCCATGAAATCCGAAATATACTATATGTATCAGAATCAAGTCTGGGACTTGGTGGATGCACCTGAAGGGATAAATGTTAGACAATTATGACCCATAGCGTCACTATTTGTAAAGACATTGTGGTTTTGTAAAAATTAATTATGTAGCAATGGAAATTGCATTTTATCATTTTGTAATTTGATTACTTATATAGATAAATGATAAAAGTCCTTATGATTAGTTCCAGATTATAAGATTTGAGACAGTATCAATCCATAACGGTTTAATCATTAAATATCCCTAGTCGTAGTATTATCAAGATTGGACATCGATAATGCGGAATAGACTAGTATTGCACTTGTGCATGTTATGAAAGCTTAACGACATAATTAGCATATATTTAAGTATTGGATACTTATGCAAGTATGATAAGAGGTTGTGTTTACCGATGGTAGGGGAAAACAGCTTCGCTCTGGATAGACCCCACGGAATCCCATTGGTAGTATGACTATGTGTCTATGGGAGTCCGTATCAGGGTAGGTGTATTGGTCTTAACCTGAGACTTGCATCGCAAATACTTGCGACAATCAATACGCTTTGGTTTTGGTCGTCCAGGACTTTAACAGGTTATGTGTACGCCTCTTCTGGGTTTATTGAGAATCGTAGTGTATTGGGTGTGATGTCAAGATGGAAGTATCACTTCAGTCATATGGAGATGATGATCACACATGGATACAGAACTAGTACTATAATTTGGTTGCAACCATCGGGATAATATGACATGGTCATGATTATCCGATTAAAGAGACTAGTTGCTTGTAATCCGATATATGCTTCGTACGGGGCATACACTATTCCAGCCCCAGGCCTTGCATGTGACATCCGATACTGGATCGTAATACGCAATACTATGTATACTACGTCTGACATAGATTAAAATATCCATTAAGAATATTTCTGGAGAATTGGGTAGGCACGGTGCTTTGTTAGAAGCCAACCATGTCTCGTAAATCGGTAAAAACGTAGTACGAGGTACGTACATGTTCGGATAGTCCGACGACCAGATTTACTGCCAACATATCCAGGGATCTCATGGGTCGCTTCCCGAAGATTCACCGATGACGAATGATTCAAACTTAATTAATCTGGGATTAATTACGGAGAGATTTTATCTGGGATAAAATACTATTTGAAGATAGAGAACGATTAATTTAGAATTAATCGTTAAAGTAATATATTCGATATATTAAACGAATTTGATTTCGATGCGGAATTAAAATTGGATTTTAATTCGGGCTAACGAATTAATTTAGAATTAATTCGCTAGCGACGTGAATAGTAATTTTACTTGGCATTATTATTTAATTAAATTTGATTTAATTACGTCGCAACGGAAAATTCATTAATTCGGAATTAACGAACCCGAGCCCGGAATGTGTTTGCGAGGCCACTCCGATTTTGAATCAAGTGCGGCCACAAGTCACATCGCTCGTCACATCCCATGTCACTTTAGTGATGGATGTCAAGTCACCTTTTGGTGAATGACAACCATTCACTATTCATGATGGTGGTTGTTGAGGGCATTAAATGCCATTTTCCCTCCCTTTTGCATTTTGCTTTTTGGAAAAGCTATTACCAAATGTTGAAAAGGATTTTGGCATAAGTTTTTTGAAAAAAAAAAGTACAAAAATTAGAAACTCTCTCTCTCTCTCTCAAGGCCAAAAAACTGTGAGCCTCCATGGAAGAACAAGGAAAATTGTTCTTTCTTCACTTGCTAGCACACTTCAAGGATCATTCAAGGTGTTAGGGAAACCCACCTTTGAGCTTGGAATCAACACAAAGCTTGGAGCTTGGATTCACACTTTAAAGGGACACCTTGGCCGAAAACTTCAAGGAGAATTTTTTGATATCAACACATCCAACAACCGTTTAAAGTGAGTATGATTCCGCCATATCTCCTTTTGTATTCACATGTTTTTATGCTTAAATATGATCTTGGGAATGCCTTAGAAACCAACAATGGTATCATGGAGCCTAATTTGAGCATGAAAAATATTAGGGTAAAATTTGGGTAAATTGGATTTGAGCATGATTTAACCAAATTGTTTGTTTGAGCATGCTTGTATATGGATAACTTGGAGTTATTTATGATCAATTTCATGAAAATTAATTGGATCAATTTTTTCCCAAAATGTTGGCTTGGCCAAATGCTAGTAGCCCTAAATAGTCATGGTAAATTTTGTTCTTTTGATCATTGGATGAGTTTGAAGACTTGTGAAATGTTGATTTGAGACTCAATTGGATTGAAATCGGAATCGGACAATAAACCCTCAAAATGCCGTGACCAAGATGAGCATGAAATGAGTTGATTTTTTATTTCAAAATGTTGGACATGAGTTGAACAAATTAATACATGATTAATTGATTAAATTAGTATTTTGGAAATATTAATTTAGATAATTAATTGATGTAATACACTTTAATTAATTGAATTTTGAAATTTGGAAAATTAAAATTTAATTAGTTGGGCTTGATTTAGAATTGGGCTTATAATGTTGTATTTAGGCCTAATGGGCTTGGTTGGGCCAAGTTGGTTTAGGTCAATTGGATTGGATCCAAATTGGGCCTAAACCATTCCATTAAGTCCAAATAGGACAAATGAGCCTTTTATGTTTAATTGGGCCTTATGTGCCTAAATTGGTTTCTTGGCAAATAGGGTGATTCCTTAATTGGGCTTTGGTATTTGGGTTTGACCCATATTGACCAAAGTCCATGCCTTAAGAAATTAATTGAAGCCCATTGGACTTTAATTAAACTACATTGGATGTTAATTGGGCTTTGAGACCCATTTAGATTAGATTTGGAATCTAAGTCTTAAAGGCACATTAAAAGTGTAGTTATTTAATTGGAATTAAATATGGATTAGTATTGAATACGAATTAAATTAGATTTAAATTGTAGTTCGATATATTCAAGAATTCGTACTTTGAGTACTTATTCTCAAACGAGTTGGACTTGCGTAAAATCAAATCGTTGTTTGAACATTGGATGATCACTTTATTCAAGATTAATTAATTGGATTAGATTGATTGAATAACATGCTTTGTGTGAATACATGGATGTGTTGAACGAATAATGTATATCGGATGGATATTAGAAGGGAAAGGGCAATTTTGGAAATTGTTGTAAATTTAGAATTATTAAATTGGACCTGCGTGTCCAGCCTTATCTCTTGATTCTTTGTATTCTCTTCTCACCTAATTCCCCTCAATGTTAATGAGGTTTCTTTATTGTGTTATGTAATTGGGTAGAAGTAAGAATATTGCTAGCCGGGGAGAGGAAATTGAGTGATTTGTTCTAGGAACAATCTGTGAGATATCCATTCGCATATCGTTATTAATTTATTTTCGTGCCTTATTATGCTTTTAGAATGCATGCTTAAGGGTGTATGATGAGACCTAACAAAGATAATAAATTGGTTGCCAATTTACGCAAAAAAACCCTCAATAAAATTAAACGTTTTCCTTCCATTGAGTGATTCTTACTCAAGATCCAAGATTGGCACTGGTTTGTTGGCCAAAGTCAAGACCTTTGTCCATCGCGGATGTGTTTGAATCATGAATGCTTTGTTCCATATCGTATGTCTTGTCCAAGTTTTGATTTGTTGGCCAAAGTCAAGATCACTTCTTGTCCATCGACATCGATTACGAATCTTTCCAAAGTCAATGGGTTCCGCTTAACTGGAATCATTAAGCTTGTTGTGCCAAAGCCAAGGCTTAGTTGATTCAGAGGAAAAAGGTTAGGAAAATATATTGGATATATTGGCATATATATTGTATATATGTTTCGGACTTGGAGGTCCACCTACCGGATCTAGGAATTGGATGAGATCCAATTGATCTTTGAGATTCTACCTAGTTAAATATCATACAGCTTGCTGGCCAAAGTCAAGGTTGTGTGTTATTTAACGGGATCCTATCCCACTAGGAAATTAGGTTTCCCGAGTACTCAATAGAGGGTTAGAGACTCGCCGAAAAATAGTGGGAGGCTAGTATTGAATTTTAAATTTCGTTCAAATACTTAGCTTTACGCGCTTTCAAATATTATTTCGTCAATTATTTTATTAGTTGGACTAATTATTATTATTTTTCTTGTAACAGTTAGACTGTACCCATACATCGTTGATCGAATAGTTGGACTATTGCGGTTAAGATGACATGAAAGTTAAGCATGAGGGATATTGTAATGTTTGACAACGCCTTTAATGGCACAAACTTTCAGGACTGGGATATGAATCTCAGAATAGTTCTGGGATCCGAGAAGTTACTCTACACTATAGAGCAACCTCTTGGGCCTAAGCCCCGACCTGATCAGTTGCTTGAGCTAGAGCTTTGGAAGACTCATAGGGATGACAATACGACTGCTCAATCGGTAATGCTTACAGCTATAACTCCGCAATTCCTTCGTCAAAACAAGGGATTGGATCCCTATGAGATGATGGTGAAGTTGCATGATCTTCACCGATCTAACCTTAGATCGCAAAGGTATTAGTTACAGAAGAAGCTCTTCCGTGCTCGCATGTCAGAGGGTACGTCTGTTGAGCACCATATCTCACAGATGATTGCTGACATTGAGCAACTCGGACAGATGGGCATAGTCTTCAAGGCTGAGACTTCAGTGGATTTGATCCTACAGTCTCTCCCCGACACTTGGAGTGGGTTCATCATGAAGTACAACATGTTGAACCAAGACCAAACTCTTGGAGAGTCGATGTCCACTCTACGTGAGTCAGAGAAAATGAACTCCTTAAGGGCAAGAAGCGCGAGGCGCACTATGCTTCAGCATCTCAGACTCCGAGGGCTTGCCCAAGGTGACTAAAGGTGTTAAGAATAAGAAGCATAAGAAGAAGGGCAAGGCAAAATCGTCAAAGGGTTCTGGGAAACCCAATGACAAATCCCAAGATGTATGCTTGTAGTGCGGAAAGCGGGGTAACACTGAAAGCGTGACTGCCGCGAGTACAAGGCACACATGAAGGAAATTAAGCGGGCAAGGCACCGGCTTCAGGTATGTTTGTAATAGAAATAAACATGTCTACTTCTAGTTTTAAAAATTGGATTTTTGATTCTGGTTGTGGAACTCATATATGTACTGATGTGCAGGATCTGCAGATTAGCAGGAGACTGGCCTCAGGAGAGATTGACCTCCGCGTTGGAAATGGGACACAGGTCACCGTTTTGGCCGTTGGCACTTTTGTTTTGGAACTGCGCTCGGGGCATGTACTTAAACTTTCAGACTGTTATTATGTACCTAGTTTGACTAGGAATATTAGTGCTGTATCTATGTTAACCCAATGTGGGTATACTTTTGTATTTAGAAACACTGGGTGGTGTTTTATGTATAAAAATGATATGGAAATTTGCACTGCTGATGTAAATATTGGTCTATATATTTTGAATATGAATCAATTTCAAACATATTCCGTAACAAATAAAAGGCTTAAAGTAAGTAACAAAGATGAAACTTATATGTGGCATTGTCGTCAAATACTTTAGCCGATAAGGTCTTTGTAAACGAATCAGCCAGGTTGTCTGCGGATGGAATCTGTGTGACATCGACATCTCCTCTCTGCACTATCTCCCTGATGAGGTGATATTTCCTCTCTTATGCTTACCCCTCTTGTGGCTTCTTGGTTCTTTGGAGTTCGCCACCGCACCACTATTATCGCAATAAAGTGTGAGTGGTTTATCCATATCTGGAACAACTTCCAGATCTGCCAAGAACTTACAGAGCCAGACTGTTTCCTTAGCTGCTTCATAAGCTGCTACATATTCAGCCTCCATGGTGGAGTCAGCAATACAAGATTGCTTAATGCTCCTCCATACTATAGCCCCACCACCTAGGGTGAACACTAATCCAGATGTTGATTTCCTAGAATCGACATCCGTCTGAAAATCAGAGTCATTATATCCTTTCAGAATCATATCCTGACTTGTATATACAAGCATATAATTTCTCGTTCTCCGAATATACTTGAGAATATGTTTCACCGCTACCCAATGATCTAATCCTGGGTTGGATTGAAACCTACTTACTACTCCCACTGCAAAACAGATGTCCGGTCTCATGCATAACATATCATACATAAGACTTCCAACTGCTGAAGCATATGGTATATGTCTCATCTCCTCAACTGCTTGAGGTGTCTTAGGAGATTGTTCCTTAGACAAATGAATTCCATGCCTGAAAGGTAAATTACCTTTCTTGGAATTATGCATACCAAATCGTACAAGAATCTTGTCGATGTAGGTTTCATGAGACATTGCTAACAGTCGTTTCTTGCGATCCCGAATAATCTGGATCCCAAGTACATAACTTGCCTCTCCCAAATCTTTCATTTGGAATTGGTTAGCTAGCCAGATTTTCACGTCCGATAATATCTTTACATCATTCCCAATGAGTAAAATATCATCAACGTATAACACAAGGAAAACCACATTCCCATCAATGATACGCTTGTAGACACAAGACTCATCGATGTTCTGCTCAAAGTTATAAGACTTGATCGTAGTATCAAACCTTATGTTCCAAGATCTAGATACTTGCTTAAGTCCATAAATGGACCTTTGCAACTTGCAAACTTTTTTCTATTGACCTTGGGTAATGAACCCCTCTGGTTGTACCATATAGTTACTCTCATCAAGATTACCATTCAAGAATGCAGTCTTGACATCCATTTGCCAAATCTCATAGTCATAATATGCGGCAATGGAAAGAAGAATCCTGATGGATTTAAGCATGGCTACTGGCGAGAAAGTTTCTTCATAGTCAACTCCCTCTTTTTGGGTATAACCCTTTGCCACTAGCCTAGCCTTGAAAGTCTGTACTTTCCCATCTATTCATCTTTTTCTCTTGTAGATCCACTTGCAACCTATGGGTTTTACTCCATTAGGTTGGTCTACAAGTTCCCAGACTGAGTTAGAGTACAAAGACTCCATCTCGAGGTTCATGGCTTTGAGCCATTCCTCTTTATCAGTATCTTCCATTGCATGTGATAGGTCAATGGATCATCTATACCATCACAAGATGCAATAACTTGCACCTCACCATTTCCTAGATAGCGTTCAGGTTGTCTTACAACCCTCCCACTACGTCTAGGTGGTATGATACCCTGATAAACTTGCATCTGACTTTCAGATGCAGAAGGTGTTATGTCTTTGTCAACATTTGACAATGGTGTACTGGTCGTACCAACAAGTAACTCCTCAAGTAACACTTTACTTCGAGGTTTGAACTCTCTCATATAGTCCTCCTCAAGAAATATAGCATTTGTCGACACAAATACTTTATTATCTTCTGGACTATTAAAGAATCCACCCATAGTTTCCTTAGGATAGCCTACAAATAGGCACACCTGTGAATGTGGTTCCAACTTACTAGTCTTGATCTTTAGCACATGTGTCAGACACCCCCATATGCGAAAATGTCGCAAACTAGATTTACGACCATTCCACAACTCTAAGGGAGTCTTAGAAACAGACCTAAAAGGAACTACATTCAGGATATACATTGCAGTTTGCAATGCATACCCCCAGAATGAACTAGGTAGAGTGCTATAACTAAATATTGATCTTATCATTTCTAGTAGGGTTTGATTTCTCCTTTCTGCAACACCATTTTGTTGTGGTGTTCCAGGTGCTGTGAGTTGTGAAATAATTCCATGCTCAACTAAGAATTCCTTGAAATCTCTATCAAGGTATTCTCCTCCACGATCTGATCGTAGAATTTTGATGCTTTTACCTAACTGGTTCTCAACCTCAGCACGATACTTTTTGAACTTTTCAAATGTATCGGACTTGTGATGCATTAGGTAAACATACCCATAACTGGAATAATCTTCAATGAAAGTGAAGAAGTATTCAGAACCACCTCGAGCTTTTACATTCATCGGTCCGCAAACATCCGAATGTATTAGCTAAAGAGTTTCTTTGGCTCTTATCCATTTTCCAGTAAAAGGTCTCTTGGTCATTTTGCTTTTTAGACAGGATTCGCAGACAGGTAAAATACCAAGTTTTAACTGATTTAAAACTCCGTTCTTAATTAGTCTATCTATCCGGTCAAGGTTAATGTGACAAAGTCTAAGGTGCCATAAATAGGTATCATCATGAGAAATCTTTTGCCGTTTAGTTTTAGATCTTTCAATCTTAAACATTTCAGTATTAAGCAGTGATTCATGCATTAACGGCCTTAATACATATAGATTATTTTCAGAGTTTCCCATGCATATATTTAATCCATCTCTACTAATAATAACTGACTTATTATTAATCGAAACAGAAAAACCACATTCCATAAGTTTTGTTACAGAAATCAAATTCCTGCGAAAACCAGGAATATATAGCACACCCTTCAAACATAAATAACTTTTATTAAAATTCAAATTTGAAACTCCCACTGCTCTTGCTGAAACAGCATCCCCTGTCCCAACTCTCATGGTAAAGCTACCTTCAGTAAGGTCCCTCCATGAGTCAAGTAGCTGCAAAGAACAACAAACATTGTTAGTGGTACCAGAATCAACAATCTATATGGATTTATCATCCTCCACCAAAAGAGACTCAATGACAAGTAAATCATATTTACCTGTATTCTTCTTCTCTTTAAGCTCTGCAAGGTATTTTGGACAATTCCTTTTCCAATGCCCTTGTTGTTCACAATGGAAACATTTTCCTTTGGTATTGGTTCCTTTGGAGCTTTTATTGTTCTTATTTTTCATTGGTTTTGCCTTTGCCTTCCAATTGCCTTTCTTCTTCTTCTTTGCAGATTTAGAAGATTCGGCAACATTTGCCTCAGCATTGGGCCTACGAGGACCGTTCATAACGGACTCGTAATTGGTGAGTTCATTCAGCAGTTCAGTCAATGTGAAAGTCAACTTGTTCATAGAACAGTTGCTCTTAAACTGTAGGAAACTCTTCGAAAGGGTTTCCATGATCATTGTCACCTGGCTTTGCACATTAATACGTGCACCATGGGTTTCAGCCATATTAAGATGAGCCATCATCCTTAACACATGGTCTCAGACCGATGTGCCTTCCTTCATTCTAGCGGTCAATACAAAGGCAATTGCCTCATGTTGTTGCCGGTCTGAAGGTTGCCCAAATATGTTCTGTAATGACTGCATAATCATTGATGCTATTGCCTTAGGCTCATGCTGTGCAGCAAGAACCTCATACATAAATGCTATCAAATAGCTATGGGCTTTCTCATCAACTTTAATCCAATTATTATAGGCATTACGTGCAGCTCTGCCAGCTTTAGGTGCTGGCTCATGAGGACATTCCTCCATTAGGACAAATTTAAGGTCTTCACAGACCAAGATATCATTCATGTCACTTTTCCATTTAACATAATTATCCCCGGTTAATTTTTCTTGTTGTTTGATAATGGAGATTATTGCAAATGCCATGGCTGAAAAATAATAAACGCGCATTCAATATTCATTAATCGCATATTAAAATTGTCAAACATTTAGGCATAAAATTAAACATGATGCATGATCAATGTATAATGAATTAGAAACCTAAAATAATTACTATGCCACGGTTATCTATCATCCCATAAATAATTGCCGCCGTAGGGTAGGTCAAGTATTCTCATGATAGATTGAGACATTCTCAATTGATTAATATATCTGAAATAACTCTTATTCCTATATTAATCAACTACCGTTATTTTGATCAAGGAAGCTTTGATTAACAACTTAATCATTCCTTTGTGAGTGTGACCCATTATGTGAGTGTGACCCATTATTTCGGAACCCTTGGACTTAACTAGTGAAGTGCCACCGTAGGGTAGGTCAAATCACCAGATACATCTAGAGTCCCTATCCTTTCGGAATCCAAACCTGATATTGACCCAAAAAGGACACCATCTGTAGGGGGACGAAAGCAAAGTCGTCTCGAGGCGCCTATTGAATCTCACGTTTTTGGATAACAATGGAGATCGTGGGATATATTGTGGTATACCCCTCTCTCACTCACTATTTTGAAGTTTAAAGTTTCTATCTCACTAGTTTCTAATGTATTAAGATTATGCTCGGCTAAAACTATCGTTATTAATACTAGGGGATTATTAGTGATATAACCAATTTTAACACTTAAAATTTTATTCACTAATACTTACTAGTCTCTACTAATCATTAACTTAATTAAACTAATTTAATCAAGTTTGCTTAAGTGATCTAATTAATTTTAACATTAAAATATTAGTTCACTTATAGGTTTTAAAATTTTAGAATTCAACTAATGGACTATATGTCATTAAACCATTTAATAGATAAAAGTGTGTTATTTACTCCAAAGATACGTGAAATTGTATCCCGAGTGCAAACCAAATTACCGTCTATTCGGAAGCGGCTATGGAATTTATATATGGGTTTCCATCCGATATACCAAAGAAAATAATGTACTCATAATGTCCATTTGTTCTTAAACTTGAATTCCTAATTTTTAAAACCTTTAAACCAATTAATCTTATAAATTCGTTTACATGCATCTTATATTCTAAATTAACTTTTAAATTTACATAAAAATCATATTTTATAACTTGAATATTGTAAGAGCCAAATTTGGTCTAAGGGTAAAACTGTCTTTCACCTTAAAGCCCATTATAGGCCCGAAACCAAAGCCCAAAGAATTATGTATTTGATTACAATTAAAATCATAAAGCATGGCACTCCACTTAACCTAACTCTAGCACTAATCCCCACCACTCCACTCAACCTAACTCTAGCACTAATCCCCACCACTCCACTTAACCTAACTCTAGCACTAATCCTCACTTACTCCAAACACCATTACCAAACCTCAGATCATGTTTTATCTATAAATATGAAAAGAATACGGGAAGTAAGAATTCAAGTCTCATTTCTCTCACCCTAACACTTCATACTCTTAATCCTTGATCCCCTCATATATTACACAGCCCTCACGGCCAAGCAAGGAAGTATAGGTAATATTCAACCTTGCTTTCCCACTTTACAAATTTATTTCATGCCACTGACTTGGGCGTCGGAGTATACCCGGTATCCACCACACCGGTGGTAGCCTACTCTCGTCTACTCTACTTTGTTTTTTGCAGGATTGCTAGTGCCCAACTTACAAATTCTGATTGAGGACCCTTGGCGAATTCCGGAGTCCACAATTTGGCGCCCACCGTGGGGCCCTAGCGATTATTGCAGACAAAGATTTTAAATTCTACCAATATTCACGGCTTAGTCACTCATGGCTTCAAGCAATGAACAAACACCTGATCCAGTGACATCACAACTAGCCATGCTACAGGAGAGATTGAAAGCTTTAGAAGAGGAAAATCTAACCATACGTAATTCCAACATGAATCTTCAGAAACAGTTGGAATTAGTTTCATCACCCTCCCGCATCATATCTCAGATCAGCCGAACAACCGTATCACTCCAGCCAATCTCTTGGGAGCATTCAACGAAACAATTGATAACATTCCATCAAATGATGAGGATCAGAGGGCCTGCCAAAATCTCCCATCAACCAAGCTCAGCAAGTTGCCATCGCTATGAGAAGGGAGGAAGGAATTTAAAGAAGCAATCATGTCCAGCCTACCAGGTGTGAAACTATCAAGAAAGAAGAGCAGAGCTGGAACCATTTCTGATACCCCCTTGACGGAGAACGCCCATTTTACATCCGTTGAGTTACCGCGAAAGTTCAGTCCACCAGACATGAAACTATATGATGGATCTGCTGACCCAGACGACCATGTCATCCATTACAAGTACAAAATGATGTCAACAGGCTTAGCTCCTCATCAATGGGAAGCTGGAATGTGCAGAGGATTCGGAGAAACTTTGGGTGGTCCAGCTCTTACATGGTTCATCAACCTACCATACAGATCCATCAAATCTTATCAACAATTAGCAGACAAATTTGTTGAACATTTCGCCAGCTCTTGCAAACTTGAAAAAACTACTGATGATCTTAGTGCCATCCTACAACGGAGGGGAGAATCATTGCGCAGCTATGTTGCTCGATTCAACAAAGAAGAATAACAATTCCAGACCTTCATCAACCAACAGCTGTGGAGGCTTTCAGGAACAGGTTACTTTGTGAAAGTGGACTCTACAAAAAGCTGACTAAGTTCCGGTGCTACACGATGGACCAGGTTATGGCTCGAGCCCAAGTCGAAATCAGGTGGGAAGAAGATAAAAGGAATAAAAGGAAAGACATTTCCTCCAACATGCAAAGCGAAAGAACAGCCCATTCTACCAAACGACATAAAGAATTTACTAATGTGATGCCTAGGCGTCATTCAGAGAAATGGAACCATTCAAGGAAAGATCATCAGCCCCTCCAAAAAGGTTTTGAGCAAAGACCTCCACCATACAGAGCTCGGGAAACAATTCCGATGGAAAAACCCAGACTCCCAGACTACAATTTTTCTATATCTCCGGGAGAGTTAGTCCTGGTACTTAAAAAGATGGGAAATGAAGTAAAATGGCCACCACGCAACAGAGAAAGTTTCAAAAATAAAGACACAAACAAATGGTGTGAGTTCCATCGAGACTACGGCCATACCACAGCTGATGTGTGGCGTTGAGATTGGAAGTACTTGAGTTGTTGAACAAAGGGTTTTTAAGGGATCTACTTACGGAGAAGGGGCAAGCTACTTTAGCTCAGAGGAACGAGAAGGATGGACATGGGGAAGCACCAATTCAACCTCCACCAATTGATAACACCGTGAATTTCATTTCAGGAGGATCAGAGATTAGTGGAGTATCATATTCAGCTGCCAAACGACATTCCAGGGCAATTGTGTCAAGCCTTCAACATTCCACGACGTCTTTGGAAAAAATGGTTACAAACCTAATAATGGAGTTTCCAGACGACATCAACTCTGGTAGCATGAACCCTCATCATGATGCCTTAGTAATCTCTCTACAGGTGGCGAATTTCATGATCAAACGAGTTCTGGTAGACACAGGATCCTCAGCCAACATCATCTTTACAACAGCCTTGGCAGACATGGGAGCTGAATTAGAGAAAATTAACAAAAAGACGACTGTGTTGATTGGATTCAGTGGTGAACAAAAATTTACTTTGGGAGAAATAAGCCTTCCAGTCTACACAGGGGGAATCAACAAAATGACAACCTTCATAGTCCTGGATTGTCCTTCAGCCTACAATCTAATTATTGGGAGGCCATGGATTCATGAAATGAGGGCAGTATCGTCCACCTATCATCAAACTCTAAAGTTTCCTACAAAGTGGGGAATTCAAGAGATAAGGGGAGATAGAGTTGCTTCCCGAGGATGCTACCAGACGACAATGAAGGCAAAAGTCCATTCGGCATAGCAATTACAGAACGAACCTCATTCGCAGGAGCCCACATTTCCAAATATTGAAGAATTGGATGAGGTTCAAATCCATG
Organism: Zanthoxylum bungeanum; assembly: GCA_019454045.1. NCBI lineage: Eukaryota > Viridiplantae > Streptophyta > Magnoliopsida > Sapindales > Rutaceae > Zanthoxylum > Zanthoxylum bungeanum. The sequence goes on along the minus strand of SKCR01053373.1, from coordinate 30,172 downwards.
ACAATATATGCAGACCATAAAACTCAAATTGGAGCAAATCTAGATCCCAGACTACGGGAAGAATTAAGTGAATTCTTGCGAAAACAGCATGATCAGTTCGCTTGGTCGCATGAAGACATGACTGGGATTGACCCCAGCTTGATTACTCATCAACTCCATGTGGATCCAGACTACCCTCCAATCAGACAGAAAAGAAGGAAGTTTGCCCCAGAAAGAAACCAGATCATTGATGAAGAAATCCAAAAATTGATACAAAATGGTGCCATTAAAGAAGTTCAATTCCCAGCCTGGTTAGCCAATGTGGTGGTGGTACGAAAGAAGAATGGAAAATGGAGAGTTTGCATCGACTTCACAGATTTGAACAAAGCATGCCCAAAAGATTCTTTCCCATTGCCTCATATTGATCAAATGGTTGATGCTACTGCTGACACGAATTGCTAAGTTTTATGGATGCATATTCTGGGTACAATCAAATCCTTATGCATCCAGACGACCAAGAGAAAACAGCTTTCATGACCAGTAGGGGCATATTCTGTTACAAGGTAATGCCCTTTGGTCTCAAAAATGCAGGTGCTACATATCAGAGAATGGTCAATAAAATGTTCTCACAGCAGATTGGAAAAACAATGGAGGTGTATGTAGACGACATGTTGGTGAAATCATCGAAATCTGATCAGCATCTGCAGCACCTGGAAGAAGCATTCAAGGTGATGAATAAGTATGGGATGAAATTGAATCCAACAAAATGTGCGTTGGAGTAGCTTCTGGGAAATTCTTGGGATATGTCGTTACACGACGAGGGATTGAGGCAAATCCAGATCAAATCAAGTCCATACTTGATATTCCTTCTCCAACCTGCCCAAAGGAAGTTATGCGACTTGCAGGGAGAATTGCTGCGTTGAACAGATTCATCTCCAAGTCGACAGACAAAAGTTTCATGTTCTTTTCAGCCATCAAAAAGACAAAAAACTTTGAATGGACTCCAGCCTGCGAACAAGCTCTAAAAGAGCTAAAGCAGTACTTAACATCACCACCATTGTTGTCAAAACCACTCGACAATGAAAGGTTATTCCTGTATTTGGGAGTGTCAGACCAAGCAGTAAGCGCTGTTTTGATTCGAGAAGAGAACGGCACCCAACTTCCAGTCTACTATGTAAGCAAAGCATTACTAGATGCGGAGTCACGATATTTGCATTTGGAGAAATTGGTACTAGCCTTGGTAATGTCTGCCAGGAAGCTACGACCATACTTTCAAGGGCATCCTATCACAGTTTACTCGGAGTACCCCTTGAGGAGCATACTACACAAGCCAGAGTTGACTGGAAGATTAACAAAATGGGCTGTCGAATTAGGAGAACACGACATCACATACCAGCCCAGAACAGCAATCAAATCTCAAGCCTTGGCTGACTTTGTAGCTGATTTCAGTCCAACTCAGAATCTCTTGGAAGGTACCGGAGTCAATTCAATCCAATCTGATTCACTTTGGAAACTTTCAGTCGACGGTTCTAGCAATAAGAAAGGGTGCGGCCTTGGCATAGTAATCACTACCTGATGGGGACATACTACAACAAGCAATTAAATGTGGATTCCGAGTTACAAATAATGAAGCAGAATATGAAGCTTTGATAGCAGGAATCAGCTTGGTCAAAGAGCTTGGGGGAAGAAGAATCGAAGTGAAATCAGACTCCCAATTGATAGTGAATCAGCTCCAAGGTTCATATCAGGCACGAGACCCTCAAATGTTATCCTACTTGCAGAAAGTTAAAGAAGTCCAGGCGACATTTCAAGAATTCAACATATCTCAAGTTTCAAGAAATGAAAACACTCAGGCGGACGCATTGGCTACCCTTGGGTCGACGATGCATGGGGACAAACTACAATCAATTCCAGTAGTGTATTTAAATTGGCCATCAATTTGGAAGGAGAACAAGGAGATCAACACCATCACTTCAGACGACTCGTGGATGACACCAATCATGAAATATTTGCAAGATGGACTGCTTCCCGAAGATAGAAACGAAGCAAGAAAGATTCAAAGGCAAGCAGCAAGATTCACCATATTTAATGGACAACTATTGAAAAGGTCGTTCTCTGGACCCTACTTGAAGTGCCTTACTCCTGATCAAGCACAACATGTATTATCAGAATGAATTTACAGGAGAGAACGGGAATCATTTGGAGGACGAAGCTTGCTCACGCGCCCATTCGACTGGGTATTATTGGCCAACTATGAGAATTGACTCCGTCAATTACACGAAGAAGTGTGAAAAGTGTCAGAGATTCGCTCATATTCCACATCTTCCACCAGAAAAGCTGAATCCTCTCCTATCCCCATGGCCGTTCATGAAGTGGGGAATGGATATTGTAGGAAAGCTACCAACCGCCCCTGGACAACGAGTCTACATGCTAGTCTTGACAGATTATTTTTCAAAATGGATTGAAGCAGACTCCTTTGCCAAAATACGAGATAAAGAAGTTCAAACATTTGTCTGGAAAAACATCATATGTCGTTTCGGCATCCCCAAGGAGATTGTAACAGATAATGGCTCCCAGTTTATTAGCCGACATTTTCAAGACTTTTGTAAAAATTGGGGGATCAAGTTAAGCTTTTCTACCCCACGCTTTCCACAAGCTAATGGGCAAGCCGAGTCTTCTAACAAGACACTTTTGAATACTTTGAAGAAAAGATTGGAGAAAGCGAAAGGATCGTGGGCAGACGAGCTTCCTGGAGTATTGTGGTCCTACAGAACGACTATCCGTTCTTCCACTGGAGAAACTCCTTTCTCTTTGGCGTTTGGAACAGAGGCAGTAATTCCAATCGAACAAACCATTCCTTCTCTACGCTACCAGTACTCTGGAGATGAGGCAAATCAACAGTTGATGAATATGAATCTAGACACAATCGACGAAAGACGAGAAAAGGCAACCATACGACTTGCATCTCATCGACAAAGAATGGCGAGATATTTTAACAAAAATGTGAGGAGTAGAACTTTTCAAGAAGGAGATTGGGTACTACGAAAAGTTTTCCAAAATACGAAGGAAATTGGAGATGGGAAATTGGGGCCAAACTGGGAAGGTCCATATGTCATCACTAAAGTTATTGGGCACGGAGCCTACAAATTACAAACAACCGAAGGGAGGCAAATTCACAACAGTTGGAATGCAATTCACCTTAAGCGATTTTATCGGTAATTTATGCGTGCATTTATTTAAATTTGAAAGTTCAAAGTGTTTTTACTGCTTTACGTATTAATAACAAGGCCCGTTTGAAATATTATCCCAAAATATCATTAAGTCATTAAAATTGTTTTACAAAGGCGATAAAATAAAAATTAAAATTACAAAAGAGCTTTAAATTTCTGGAGTAGCTTCTTCCTGAATGCGTTCAGCAGCAACTTCGGGTGCAGGAATATCTTGAACTGGAATAGTTGGCTCGATTTCCATTCGACTGAATTCTTCACTCTTCTTATCCATTTCTTGAACTTCAGCCGCTTCCTCGCCAACAATTACTTCTCTCTCAACCACTTTCGAGTCGACCTCATCACCTTTCTCTTCCACATCACCCTCGTTTGAAAAGGAAATTCCTGCCAATAGTTGATCATACTGTTGAATCCATTTCTCTGGCTCCCAAACTCCTGTCTTCCCATCAAGGAAATCCTTCATCAGATGACTGCGTTCTTTCATCATAGATTCTAGAGCAATCCCTTCAAGATTCTCAAGTAATTCTTCATTCTCCTTCTTCACATTTTCGAACGCATCCTTATAGCCTTCAATGTAACCTCAGAAGTCTCCTTTTCCATCAAGAGTGTTGCCTTCGCTTCCTTCAACTCCTTCTCCAATTCAGCATTTCTTTTTTCAAGCGACTTCTTTTGGACCACTTCTTTTTCATAGCCGCAAATGATTTTTCCATCTCTCTCTGTTTCTTAAGAGTCGATTCGACATATCGCTGCATATATAAGCTGCACTCCATTGCCTGGAAAAAAGGATTTGGTTAGAATCCATTTTACAAATTACTATGAAATTTCTATTTACTTTCTTACTTGGTAATTTAAAGCCGCAGCCTTTTTCATTGACTCGACTGGGCCAATCTTGGATAGCCTCTGATCATCCTCTTCCAGCAGAAGCTTCTTAATAAAAGGGTCAAGGCTTGATGGGTCAGAAATTGCAGTCGACCCCGATGGAATCCTGACAACTATATTATCAAAATCTTCGATTTCATCCGCCTTCCTTTTCCCCCCTTTGACAACCATTTCGGTCGACTTCCCCTTATGCTTTGGACTTCCAGTCGACGATACCAATTGTGGTTCTGAACCCTCTACTCCTGGGTCCTTTATCTTTAGCTTCCTAGCCTTTTTTCGGCTCATCAACTCATCAATTGATGCTACTTTAATTTGCCTCGACGCCATGTCCTCTGCGCATAAAATTTCTTTTGGAGTTAATGTCTTTATAAACAACACCTTTCCGTACAAAGCTCGAATCGACCGAGTACAGTAGATGACCTCCAATACGTTTTTAGAAAGTGCCAAAGGGGTAGATATACCTTCTGATTCGAAGATTTCTTTCCACTGAAAAGTTGCTCTTAATCTTTGCTCTACCAAGATTATCCTCCAATCTCTTTGTTCGACGGGAAGATCAAGAAGAGCTTTTGTATTCGACAAAATAAGAGGTGTTTTGTCGAATAAACTGTTTCGAAAAAGACCTGCATAATAAACAATCCATACATTAGTATCATACGACAATAACATTGATTAATTATCAATAAATAGAAGAAGTTGATACTCACTAAACACACTCCAGTATTCTGAAACTCGACCCATTCCAGTCGACCCAAAGATACCCTCATTTTTCGCAAAAAAATAGTCCGACTGCCAATTACCCCTATCATTTGTTGGAAGCCCCATAACTATTTGTTCCCTCTTACGACGAAGGTACAAAGTATATCTCCCTTTTTCAGTTAGGTGCTCTTTAAGGTAGTATGAATATAAAATGTCCTTCACCTCAAACAACAACCCTTGTTCGAATGCTAAACATTCAATCGACATTAAAATCCTCCAAGCATTCGGCATTAGTTGAGAAGGAGCAATCCCATAATGATCCAAAATTTCCCAAGCTAACCTCGGTATAGGGAATCTAAGCCCATTAGAAAACGGTACTACATAAAAACCAATCCATCCGGGAATCTTATAATCGATCCTTTCAGACGGCAAGGGCACCCTCAGTTCCATTGATCTAGGAAATCTATACTTAATCCTAATTTCTATCAGTAAACTGGCCGTCATTCGACTAGCTGGGTTCTTGGTTAATATGTTGGTAGGCTCACTTGTGCTCACCCCTCCACTGAATTCCTCGACAGCTGCCAATGATCTAATAGGAATTGCCTGCAACGGGATTTCATGCGACAAGACGGTTACAGGTCCTTTCTCAAATAACTCTTGACGCGACCATGCCCTTAATGATTTTTCTTCTGTCGATTCACTCGAAGATGATCCTACGAATGTATCGATCTGTTCTCCTAAACTTTCTAAAGAGTCTCCACTCGACATATTCTAGTGAACGAGTCTACAAACAAATAATTTCTAAGATTTGGGCCTTAGAGATCAAATCCTACTCCTATCTCCAAACACAAATCCACCAAATAACGTATGATTCTAAAGATCAAACAACCTAATTTAGCTTAGAACAGATTGAAGCTACTCTACGAATATTCAAAGCAAATGAAGAACGCGAAGAAGTGTAAAGAAGTACCTTGAAGCCTTGAAGTTCTCTCCCAAATCGTAAATCTTGTGAATGAAACAAATGAACCCATCAAGCCACTCTTATACTACTTCTTTTGGCGGTTCATTTCCCGCCAAAAGACTCCTCGTTATTTGCGTTAGGTTTTATTTTGAAGCGACACGTGGAAGATCTAAAAATATAAAATCTTTTGAAGGAAATTCTTACACCACTTGCTCAACAAAATCCTCTTCATGACTGCCTTCACCATTTGACATGACATCATTAGATATGAAGGACGCTTTCATTCAAGAAAAATTAATTGAGCAATTCCCGGTGCATGCCTTATAATCACTCGACAAATGATAATTAGTATACTCCTGAACCACCAATTGGTTCAGTCGACAAGGGACAATCCCCATGACTCATATCGAGTCAAGTATACTCCTGAACCACCGATTGGTTCAGTCGACAAGGGACAATCCCCATGACTCATATCGAGTCAAGTATACAACTGAACCACCGATTGTTCAGTCGACAAGGGACAATCCCCATGACTCATGTCGAGTCAAGTAAACTCCTGAACCACCGATTGGTTCAGTCGACAAGGGACATTCCCCTAGACTTATATCGAGTCAAGTAAACTCCTGAACCACCGATTGGTTCAGTCGACCAGGGATATTCCCCTAGACTCATATCGAGTCAAGTAAACTCCTGAACCACCGATCGGTTCAGTCGACAAGGTACAATCCCCATGACTCATATCGAGTCAAGTAAACTCCTGAACCACCGATTTGGTTCAGTCGACAAAAGGGACATTTCCCTGGACTCATGTCGAGTCCAGTTGGACTCCTGAACCCGCATTTGGTTCAGTCGATAAATGGACATTCCCCTGGACTCATGTCGAGTCAAGTTGGACTCATGAAACCGCATCTGGTTCAGTCGACAAAAGGGACATTCCCCATGACTCTAGTCGAGTCAAGATTAGACTCATGAACCCGCATTTGGTTCAGTCGACAAAAGGGACATTCCCCTGGACTCATGTCGAGTCAAGTTGGACTCCTGAACCCGCATTTGGTTCAGTCGACAAAGGGACATTCCCATGACTCTAGTCGAGTCAAGTTGGACTCCTGAACCCGCATCTGGTTCAGTCGACAAAAGGGACATTCCCATGACTCTAGTCGAGTCAAGATTAGACTCCTGAACCCGCATTTGGTTCAGTCGACAAAGGGACATTCCCCATGACTCTTGCCGAGTCAAGTGGGACTCCTAAACATATATTCGGTTCAGTTGACCAGAGAATGTTCCCCATTACTTATGTCGAGTCAAATATATCCATGGATCTTCAAACTCATCAGACGACCAACAACCAATTACCATAAGTCAAGTCAGAAGGACTAAGACTTCGATACATTCTTGTTACGTGCTTTTGTGATTAGTATCATTTGACATAAACGTCTATACTCTCTAAGACAAAACTTCTTTGACTTAGAGAGTAAGGGACAAACTGTAAGAGCCAAATTTGGTCTAAGGGTAAAACTGTCTTTCACCTTAAAGCCCATTATAGGCCCGAAACCAAAGCCCAAAGAATTATGTATTTGATTACAATTAAAATCATAAAGCATGGCACTCCACTTAACCTAACTCTAGCACTAATCCCCACCACTCCACTCAACCTAACTCTAGCACTAATCCCCACCACTCCACTTAACCTAACTCTAGCACTAATCCTCACTTACTCCAAAAACATTACCACCAAACCTCAGATCATGTTTTATCTATAAATATGAAAAGAATACGGGAAGTAAGAATTCAAGTCTCATTTCTCTCACCCTAACACTTCATACTCTTAATCCTTGATCCCCTCATATATTACACAGCCCTCACGGCCAAGCAAAGGAAGTATAGGTAATATTCAACCTTGCTTTCCCACTTTACAAATTTATTTCATGCCACTGACTTGGGCGTCGGAGTATACCCGGTATCCACCACACCGGTGGTAGCCTACTCTCGTCTACTCTACTTTGTTTTTTGCAGGATTGCTAGTGCCCAACTTACAAATTCTGATTGAGGACCCTTGGCGAATTCCGGAGTCCACAAATATCATGCATGTCTATATGTTATGGCATGTGAAAATGCAAGAGTAGACACCCTAGGCTATATGACATGTTAATAAACAATTAAAACATATATATATATATATATATATATATATATATATATATGCCCAGGTCTGGGCTAAAAACGTTCATGTAGCATTCTCTGGGCGTTCGAATGTTTTCCAGGCAGTAGCAAAACGTTTGAGTTGCGTTTTACTGGCGTTCGAACGCAATCAGTCTAGTGTCAAAACACTGGTACTTTATTTACTCCGTTCCGGAGCTTCTGGACTCCGTTTTGGTCCCCGTTTTTTTCTACGGACTCGTAACGGAATGAAGTTTCATATACATATATAAATTGGGTTAACCGGGCTCTTATGTTTTTTTTAAAATACTAATCTAATAAGTACAATAAATTCAAGGCATCCCTTGGTCTTCAAATCTTGCTCCATGGTATGTTGTTGAGTTCTTCGCGGAATAGGTTCGTAATGAGTCCTTTGTGGCATCAGCTCCTCCAAGTTAAAAATTGAGTTCCAAAATGGACTTATTACAAAGGAAATGAACTTACAACACTTGAAAGAATATGACCTTATGGTCTTACATTTTCAATACTAAAAATAAGAGCCGGAAAAATTAACGATCAACGCAATACATTCATCACATGAATCAAAGTAAACATTCATCACATGAACATTAAAAACCATTCATCTCATGAATCTAATTGTGCCTACTCATCACAACATGCATATTAATAATAATTATACTAAATAAAATAAAAAAACTTAAACTTAAAAAGAGAAGGGTTAAGAAAAATTTTCAAACTTAAGCGTTATGATACCAATGTAGGAAATGACTTTCCTTAGCGCGGCGGAAGTTGCTTGTGGTGGCACCGGGTTCGGTATGGATCTTCAAAATTTTCTTTGCATTCTCCCTTTGTTGTAGTAGCCAAGATCAATCCTTTGGTGAACAACACTTGGATCAACCACTCGATCTTCCGAACTATGACTCGAAACCAAAAAATCGAAGTGTGGGCTTCACTCACAAAGATTAAACCTCTAAACTATTTAGATATTTAAGATGTCACAATGGTGTTTGACTTTAGGAATTTCACAATACTTGTGAATGCTAGAACTCTCTCTATTTTCTCTCAAATCTTTTCTCACAACAATTGTGTGAATGAATGAAAAATGTTAACCTTAGGAAGTGAGAGAAATGGTAGAGATTATATTCTCTTACACAAGCCAACTAACCTTATCATTAAACATCTAATGCTTTCTTGCAATAGCCAACACAAAAATGTGAATGCCATACCAAAGCATAAGAAATGTTAAGCTAAAGACAATGGATTTGTCATTAAGCATTCAATGCTTTCTTTCAATGGAAAACACATAAATGTGGAGGCCATACCAAAGCATAAAATGCATTAGCTAATGACAAAACTATTAGGTGTATCCAAGCCACCTAATAGACATAATTGCTTGGATGACATGGTAAGCCATATGGATTTGTCTCCAATGGTAAATAAAAATCAATATATTAATAATGATTTATTTACCTTAAATCATGTTGTAGTAATTATCTCATAATTATTACTAACTTGATTATCTGATAATCAAGACTTGATTATCTCATAATCAAAGAATTCTAGAAAACATTAAGTTAAACTAATTTAACATAATTTTCATTTGTGACAATAAATATTATTGTGGGACACAGAAACTGGACGACGCATGCAGTTCTACGCTTGCGGCCTAGTCGGGAGTACGGAGTAGCCACGGGAGACTAAACCGGAGAATAATGGAGTCGCCACCCGGTGTGAACCGGGAAAATGAGATTTAAGACCGCACTCACCCCTCGCAAGGGAAGACCTCAAACCGTTGGGTTCGGAATGGTCCCTTACTTATGTCACTTGTAATGAAAAGATTTGTGTAATAATTTAATCAAGCTTAAGTAACACTTATTTCCAAGAGTATCATGCTTCTAAGTTCATATTCGCAAAAATAAAACTTACACCTAAATTTGCATATATCTTACATCTAAGATTGCATGCTTGAAAGTACGTCAAAGTAGCAACGAACATACAACTTCATTGGCATATTGTATTCATGGAAACACAAGCACACACTAACCACGCAAGCACACATAAAAGCGAATCAAATAATGGCGAACATGTGATTTCATAGACATATCATACTTATACGTGCGGAAGCATAAACAAATAGCCATTACATGTCCATGCGTAAATAAAAGAGTCAACTAAGTACATAATGCAAAAAAGACAATTAAGGATGCAATTAGGCATTAAAGTAAGCATGCTATGACGTGGTGTAAAAGAAGATAACTAATATGGACACAAACACACATGTGAGCACTTTTCCAAGTGGTACGTGGAATTGTATCCCAAGTACAGACCGCACTACCGTCCATTCGGAATCGGCTGCGAAATTTATGTCTGGGTTTCCATCCGATATACCACAAGAAATAATACTCAAATGCTATCATAACATGGATATATGGATTGTAATACGTTAAGCCAAGACTAAGGTAAATGATGCAACCAATGGAATAAATGTGCTTTTCATTACGATGCGTACAAAGATAAGGATGACTATATGGGATTTCATAATACATGCGTGAACAGAGCAATGATGTGCTAAAAGATAAATGCCATGGCAAGAAGCGCGGCAAAACATCGTGGTAAAGGCTTTTGACCCCTCGATATAGAGGACCTTTAATCCCACTTCTTAAGCCCATGCGCACATAATACAATGCATATATAAAGTAAAGAAAATGATATCGGGCTTCGCGTATCCGATTGAACACATCTCACACTCAATCGAATACACCTTATTCGGCGCGGCAAAGCATCGTGGCAAAGGATTTTAACCTCTTCAATTAGAGGACCTTTCATCGCACTTACTAAGCCCATGCGCAATTAATGCAATGCATATATATGAAACGAAAGTAAATACAAAGATATCCGGCACGGCGAAGCATCGTGGAAAAGGATTTTAACCTCTTCAATTATAGGACCTTTCATCGCACTTACTAAGCCCATGCGCAATGAACACAACGCATATATATAAAACAAAAGTGAATACAAAGATATCCGGCGCGGCGAAGCATCGTGGTAAAGGATTTTAACCTCTTCAATTAGAGGACCTTTCATCGCACTTACTAAGCCCATGCGCAATTAACACAATGCATATAAAAAATAAAGACCATAATATCGGCTTCGTATACCCGATTGAACACATTTTACATTCAACCGAATATACATCAATCGGCGCGGCAAAGCATCGTGATAAAGGATTTTAACCCCTCAAAATAGGGGACCTTTAATTCAATTTACTAAGCCCATGCGCTCGATCATATCATGCATAAACAAATAACGTGTGGAATTTAAATGACAAATAGCAAGTAAATCAAAGCAACATAAAATAAAAGAATGTGCCGTTTACTCAAGCGGTACATAGAGTTGTATCCCGAGTACAGATCATACTACCGTCCATTCGGAATCGGCTATGAAATTTATGTCCGGGTTTCCATCCGATATACCGCGAGAGTTGACACATCTTTCATTTTATTCCAAGGCCACAACAACATACATATTTCGTAATACATGCATATTTATCTACTCAAGGGCCACAACATGCATTTTAACATAATAATCATGCGAACAATACTCAATAAATAATAAAAATAAAAAAGAAAATGAATGTGGAAAATACCCTCAGGTCTAACCTTTCATGCCGACTTTCGGACTTGCGTTTCACGGAGATCGGAAGGGTAAAGCTCCTGAACTTCTTCGGTTCACTGGTTTAGCGTTTTAGCTCACTGTTTTGCTATTTTGCTTGCTGTTTGGCCTCCGTTTTGTTGCCGTATTTTGGTCAATGTGTTTGGTAATTTAGGCTACTGTTTTGGGGAATTTCGGGGATTATTTGGGGGGGGGGGGGCGTTTCTTGTCACTGAATAGGCGGATGAACTGGGCAGTATGTGGGGGGTTTATACGTGAATGGACTGGCTGTTTGTGGGTAGAAGGTGCGCAGATGTGAGGGATGTTTGTGGGTAGAAGGTGCGCAGATGTGAGGGCTAGTGTAGGCAGGTGCGTGGCTGTTTCTTTGTAGAGTGTGAAAGAATGTATTAAGGTTTACGTAAGTGGGTTTATGTGGCAGTTTGCATGGCTGCTACGTGAGGGCTAGTGAGGGCTGATAGGGTTCTATTAATGTAGCTATTGAAAGGCTTAATGTGTGTGGCAAACGTGAGTGGATGCGCTGAGAGTGGATGGTTATGGTTTGTTGTGGCGATGGGCTGTTGGATGCAGGGTGTTGCGTGAGAGGAGGGTGTGGTAGTGTGTTTGGAGAAGTGGGGCTGCTACGTGTATGTTGGGGGCTGTGAGGGACTTTTGAGTGGAGAAGACGTGTTGGCCAAGGGGGGTTGTTACGTGTAGGAGCTAGGGTTTTTTTTTTTTTTTTGTATATGCGTGAGTGAGAATTTTTTTTTTTGATAGAGGATAGCTTTGGTTTGGCTTTGTTTATATAGAGAAGGGCTAGGGCTTCTCCTTGTCTCACAAGGAAGGGATTTTGGCATTAAAGAGAGGATTTGATTTGGTGTTGGATAAGGAAATCAATGGATTGAGGGGGGGGGGACAAAATTTGGCTAATTAGGAAGGTTGAATATTTGATTTGCTTGGTTTAGGAATACAATATTTTAATTGGTTAGGATTGATTTTAATTAGGCATAACATCTCTTTAATTTAGTATATGATATTTTGGATTAGGAAGTTACAATATTTTAATTTGGTATAATTATATTTTATGTTTTATTTAATTTGGTAAATCAATTAATTAATATTTTTTTTAGTTAATGTTTAATTTAATTAATATTTGATTTAATTTGTGTGTATTTTAAGGGCTATGGGCGTGTGGGCCTCTCTTGGTGGGCTAGGTGTTGTATTGGTGAGTGGGTTAAGTGTGCATGGGCTAGATTACATGGGTTATGGTTTTTTTTTTTGGGCCAAAGGTGATCTAAACGGAGGTCCAACAAGCGAGCTTGACGCTAAATAAGTGAACAAGGATCTAACGAAATACCAATTCCCTTCCGACGACCGTTTCCCGCAATATGCTTAACTTAAAAAGGTAGTGCCTCCAACTGAGACTCATCATCGGGTTTCACATGCAAAAATGCAATGCCTACAGTCGCCCCCACTTTGATGGGACTTGTGCAGTGTGTGACTTTGAACTATCCTATCAAAGTTATGTAATGCATTTTCACTTACCTGGCTCATCTGCTGCCTGGAGCTGAGTTGAGTTGATTTTGTTGTGAGGTGGTCCATTCTGGAACCGGGTTGATGAGAGGTGGTCCATTCTTGAATCGTTACTGTGAGGCGGTCCATTCCCGAACCGTGCTCCATTCTCGGAGTGTAATTCTTGGTTTGTTCATTCCCGAACCTTCTCCATTCTCGGATTACCATTATCAGATTGTTCATTCTCGAACTTTGTTCCATTCTCGGATGACCATTCTTGGCTTGTTCATTCTCGAACCTTACTCCATTCTTGGATTTCCATTCTCGACTTGTTCATTCTCGAACCTTGTTCCATTCTCGGATTGCCATTCTCAGCTTGTTCATTCTCGAACCTTGTTCCATTCTTGGATTGCCATTCTCGGCTTGTTCATTCTCGAACCTTGTTCCATTCTCGGATTGCTATTCTCGGCTAGTTCATTCTCGAACCTTACTCCATTCTTGGATTGCCATTCTCGGCTTTTTCATTCTCGGATTGCCATTCTTGGCCTGTTCATTCTCGAACCTTGTTCCATTCTCGGATTGCCATTCTTGGCTTGTTCATTCTCGAACCCTGCTCCATTCTCGGAGTGCCATTCCAAAGTGCCATACTCGGCCAGACTGATTCTGATAAAGATATGGGCCTCGCCCCAAGAGTATCATACCTGGAAAAACTTATGTTGATAATGATGTGGGCCTCACCCCAAACTGGTACTGATGTGGGCTTCGCCCCCAAACTGGTACTGATGTGGGCTTCGCCCCCAGATTGATGATGATGTGGGCATTGCCCTCAAACTGATGTGGGCCTCGCCCCAACACTGTTACTGATGTGGGCCTCACCCCAAACTGGTACTGATATGGGCCTCAACCCTGGGACTCGTCCGTAAACTGCTGATGTTATGTTGATGCTTCTGATTGCTTTCATTTGCCGCTTTCTCTTTTATTCTTCAAAGCCTGGGAATACAAAAAAACAAACACAAAAAGGAATGCAAAATATGTTACATGTATGCATGCATGCGTGAATGAGTTTCCCATCCCGTTTGGTTAGGTCTTCTGCTAATTCTCTTGGCGACTGCTCAGTCTTCTTTTCCTCAGGTAAGCTACTGCTTCAATCTTTCTACGTTGATCGGCTCGGTGAACTAATTCCCTTCCAAGTCTGATATTTTCACTGCCTCTATTTCCCAATTTCTGAATGTCTATCTTATCTTTTCTGCTTGCTTATTCCGAGGATTCCCCGTGTTCTAAACATCACTGAATTTCATAATACCTAGGTTGAATACTTTTCTCAAATATACTCATGTTGCAGAAGAGATTCAGCGAAATGAACATCTTTATTATCATTTAAGAAAATGGTTCAAACAAGTAGATAAACTCAATGTCTTTGAAAATGCAAGATCAAATAAACCAGGAGTAACATCTTTATCATTCGCAGCATTGCCTTTTTCCTTGGCCTATGTTCCCCCACTGCTGTCGTTCCTATCCCCATGAAAGAAGCTGAGTGGTTGAGAGCTTGGAGGACAAAAGTTTTGGGCAATCCAGAGTTGATCATGTAGGTGGGTGGTGGAACGGAGTGGTAGTTTGGTAGAGGGTTTCTGTGTGTGTTGGGTTGTTCTTTTCCTGGGTGGGGTATTTTATAGGAGTCTATGAGATCTTGAATTTCATGTCTGAGGCAGGTGCAGTTGTCGGTGTCATGGCCATGTAGCTGGTGGAAGTGACAATAAAGGTTCACATTTATGTGTGGCGGTGGGGGGGGGTGTGGAAGTGGCTTGCCTTATAAGGGTTTTAAGAGTCCTTGTCCCTTCAACTTTTCAAATACCTTCGACAAAGGTCTACCCAGGTTGGAGAATTGCATGTTTCTGATGGCAGCGACTTCTACAGCAGCGGGCTTGGTCTCAGAATGCCCCCAAAAAGTCCTCTTATTCTGGCCATAGAACTTTCTGTTCTCAGCTTCTTCTTCTTCTATATCCATGACAGTTTCTCTCAACTGTCGAAAATTTGTAATCATGGAGGTCATTCTCCTCAACTTGCCATAAATGGAGGGCTTAATACCCTTAATAATCATCTTTATTTGGTCATTTTCCGAGGGCCTCGTCTGCATCTTCAGCAGCTGGCTTCTCCAGCGGTCCACATACTCCTTGAAGTTTTCTTCCGGCTTCTACTTAGTGTTCTCCAAATCACGGAGTGACAAATCAATCTCTAAGTCTGTAACATACTGTTTCAGAAATGCATCTGCCAATTCCCTCCAATCTTCTTTAACCTTTTTCTCAAGGTTATGGTACCACACTACGGGTGCCCCCTCAAGTGACATCCCAAACATCTTCTGAGTTTGGCGCTTTGTCAGGCCCACTGAACTCATAACTGACACATATTGTCGGAGATGGACCCTCGGGTCCCCATTCCCATTGAACTTGGCCATATCAGGCATTTTGAACTGAGCTGGTAGCTGTTCTTCAAAGGTCATAGCCTCATAGTCTAGTAAGTCTTCGTCCTTACCCTTCATCTTACGGGTAACAGACTCTACCTGTTCACGGAGTTTCTGTATCTCGGCCTGAGACCCAATCACTCTGCCTGTTGCATATTATGCCATGTCATCATCAAAAGCGGGGATATCATCCCCCGACCCATTCAAAGGCTCCTCACGCCTCACATTCTCAGAATTTCCCCCAGCACGGGGCACGGCCATATTGCCATGGCAGTAGTCAAGGCTTGCAACTGTTCGGTAATTTTGACGAAACCATTCTCCAGTTGGTCCATGCGAGATATCTCATTTTCTGATCCACTCATATCTGTTATCGGTCTTTTGGTGAGTCTTCCCTCTTCTCTGACCCAACGGGACTCTATGATATCTTTTAGAGCACAAGGGTTAGCATGATGCATGTATGCATGAGGTGCATGCGATACAAGGAATATATCAATTTATTAAAATTTTCATACAAATTGGTCCATCATCATTTTAGAAGCTTTTGGGCTAACTGTCATAGGAGTGAACTCGCCCCAGTTTAAATGGCCCAACAAGTTCACTTCTCATGGCAAGAAGTCCAACCGTATCCAAATGATAATGTTCCTAAACACAAACATATAATGGCCCATTGGCGTTTTAGGAGCTTTTGGCCCAATCGTCATAAGATACGTTCTTGTCCCAGTTTAAATGGCCCAGTAAGTTCGAATTTCTGACAATAGTCCAACTGCATCCAAATGAGGATGGTCCACAAGCATATACTCAAGGAAATAATTGTTACTTTAACCATACAACCCCGGTCTATGGGTGGGTTCACAAGAGTGTAGACAAAGGTTCTCACCGGCAAAGGATGGCCCACAACTAGGTCTCCCCAATCAAGGGTTCGAGCGACCAAGTGAGCACACCCTTTTTTATACACTAAGGTACGTGCCAATGAGCTATGGTGTGTGACTGACTGTCAAATGGATTTCCCGTTGTAGTAGATTCCCCAGAGGGAGGGTGGAACGAGGCTCTCTTAAGTACCCTAGCCTCTTAGGCTCTTATCGCTTGGTGACAGGAATAAACAACGAGTCCTCCAAATTAGTCCATCACAATAGGCTACGGGTAGATGGCTATATAGGTGCCTTCACAACCTTCCTTCTAGCAAGGTAGGTAGTGAATGAAAGAAGACACCAAACCATTACCTAGCCTCAAAATGCCTTGATTAAAACCCCATTTTATCCACTATAGACACGGTCAATTAGAACATAATCCAAACATTACAAGACAATATTTCGGGGCCGATTCTCTATCCCCAGTGGAGTCGCCAGACTGTGGGACACAGGATCTGGGCGACGCATGCTGTCCCAGGCTCGCGGCCCGGTCGGGATTACGGAGTAGCCACGAGAGACTAAACCGGAGAATAATGGAGTCGCCATCCAGTGTGAACCGGGAAAATGAGATTTAAGGCCGCACTCACCCCTCGCAAGTGAAGACCTCAAACCGTTGGGTTCGGAATGGTCCCTTACTTATGTCACTTGTAATGAAAAGATTTGTGTAATAATTTAATCAAGCTTAAGTAACACTTATTTCCAAGAGTATCATGCTTCTAAGTTCATATTCGCAAAAATAAAACTTACACCTAAATTTGCATATATCTTACATCTAAGATTGCATGCTTGAAAGTACGTCAAAGTAGCAACGAACATACAACTTCATTGGCATATTGTATTCATGGAAACACAAGCACACACTAACCACGCAAGCACACATAAAAGCGAATCAAATAATGGCGAACATGTGATTTCATAGACATATCATACTTATACGTGCGGAAGCATAAACAAATAGCCATTACATGTCCATGCGTAAATAAAAGAGTCAACTAAGTACATAATGCAAAAAAGACAATTAAGGATGCAATTAGGCATTAAAGTAAGCATGCTATGACGTGGTGTAAAAGAAGATAACTAATATGGACACAAACACACATGTGAGCACTTTTCCAAGTGGTACGTGGAATTGTATCCCAAGTACAGACCGCACTACCGTCCATTCGGAATCGGCTACGGAATTTATTTCTGGTTTTCCATCCGAATATACCACAAGAAATAATACTCAAATGCTATCATAACATGGATATATGGATTGTAATACGTTAAGCCAAGACTAAGGTAAATGATGCAACCCATGGAATAAATGTGCTTTTCATTACGATGCGTACAAAGATAAGGATGACTATATGGGATTTCATAATACATGCGTGAACAGAGCAATGATGTGCTAAAAGATAAATGCCATGGCAAGAAGCGCGGCAAAAAACATCGTGGTAAAGGCTTTTGACCCCTCGATATAGAGGACCTTTAATCCCACTTATTAAGCCCATGCGCACATAATACAATGCATATATAAAGTAAAGAAATGATATCGGGCTTCGTGTATCCGATTGATCACATCTCACACTCAATCGAATACACCTTATTCGGCGTGGCAAAGCATCGTGGCAAAGGATTTTAACCTCTTCAATTAGAGGACCTTTCATCGCACTTACTAAGCCCATGCGCAATTAATGCAATGCATATATATGAAACGAAAGTAAATACAAAGATATCCGGCATGGCGAAGCATCGTGGTAAAGGATTTTAACCTCTTCAATTAGAGGACCTTCATCGCACTTACTAAGCCCATGCGCAATGAACACAACGCATATATATAAACCAAAGTGAATACAAGATATCCGCGCGCGGCGAAGCATCGTGGTAAAGGATTTTAACCTCTTCAATTAGAGGACATTTCATCGCACTTACTAAGCCCATGCGCAATTAACACAATGCATATAAAAAAATAAAGACCATAATATCGGTTTCGTATACCCGATTGAACACATCTTACATTCAACCGAATATACATCAATCGGCACGGCAAAGCATCGTGATAAAGGATTTTAACCCCTCAAAATAGGGGACCTTTAATTCAACTTACTAAGCCCATGCGCTCGATCATATCATGCATAAACAAATAACGTGCGGAATTTAAATGACAAATAACAAGTAAATCAAAGCAACATAAAATAAAAGAATGTGCCGTTTACTCAAGCGGTACATGGAGTTGTATCCCGAGTACATATCATACTACCGTCCATTCGGAATCGGCTATGAAATTTATGTCCGGGTTTCCATCCGATATACCGCGAGATTTGACACATCTTTCATTTTATTCCAAGGCCACAACATACAATATTTCGTAATACAAGCATATTTATCTACTCAAGGGCGACAACATGCATTTTAACATAATAATCATGCGAACAATACTCAATAAATAATAAAAATAAAATAGAAAACGAATGTGGAAAATACCCTCAGGTCTAACCTTTCTTGCCGACTTTCGGACTTGCGTTTCACGAAGATCGGAAGGGTAAAGCTCCTCAACTTCTCTGGTTCACTGGTTTAGCATTTTAGCTCACTGTTTTGCTGTTTTGCTTGCTGTTTGGCCTCTGTTTTGTTGCCGTATTCTGGTCACTATGTTTTGTAATTTAGGCTACTGTTTTGGGGAATTTCGGGGACTGTTTAGGGGGGCGTTTCTTGTCACTGAATAGGCGTCTGAACTGGGCAGTATGTGGGGGGTTTATGCGTGAACGGACTGGATGTTTGTTGGTAGAAGGTGCGCAGATGTGAGGGCTGTTTGTGGGTAGAAGGTGCGCAGATGTGAGGGCTAGTGGAGGCAGGTGCGTGGCTGTTTCTTTGTAGAGAGTGAGAGAATGTATTAAGGTTTACGTGAGTGGGTTTATGTGGCAGTTTGCATGGCTGCTATGTGAGGGCTAGTGAGGGCTGATAGGGTTCTATTAATGTAGCTGTTGAAAGGCTTAATGTGTGTGGCAAACGTGAGTGGATGCGTTAAGAGTGGGGGGTTATGGTTTGTTGTGGCGATGGGTTGTTGGATGCAGGGGTGTGCATGAGAGAAGGGCGTGGTAGTGTGTTTGGAGAAGTGGGGCTGCTACGTGTATGTTGGGGGCTGTGTGAGGGACTTTTGAGTGGAGAAGGCGTGTTGGCTAAGGGGGTTGTTACGTGTAGGAGCTAGGGTTTCTTTTTTTTCTATATGCGTGAGTGAGAGTTTTTTTTTTGAGAGAGGAGAGCTTTGGTTTGGCTTTGTTTATATAGAGAAGGGCAAGGGCTTCTCCTTGTCTCACAAGGAAGGGATTTTCGCATTAAAGAGAGGATTTGATTTGGTGTTGGATAAGGAAATCAATGGATTGAAGGGGGGGGAGGGGGACAAAATTTGGCTAATTAGGAAGGTTGAATATTTGATTTGCTTGGTTTTGAAGTTTTGGAATACATATTTTAATTGGTTAGGATTGATTTTAATTAGGCATAACATCTCTTTAATTTAGTATATGATATTTTGGATTAGGAAGTTACAATATTTTAATTTGGTATAATTATATTTTATGTTTTATTTAATTTGGTAAATCTATTAATTAATATTTTATTTAGTTAATGTTTAATTTAATTAATATTTGATTTAATTTGTGTGTATTTTAGGGGCTATGGGCGTGTGGGCCTCTTTTGGTGGGCTAGGTGTTGTGTTGGTGAGTGGGTTAAGTGTGCATGGGCTAGATTACAAGGGTTTTGGTTTTTTTTTGGGCCAAAGGTGATCTAAACGGAGGTCCAACAAGCGAGCTTGACGCTAAATAAGTGAACAAGGATCTAACGAAATACCGATTCCCTTCCGACGACCGTTTCCTGCAATATCCTTAACTTAAAAAGGTAGTGCCTCCAACTGAGACTCATCATCGGGTTTCACATGCAAAAATGCAATGCCTACAATTATTAATCTTATAAATAAAATATAAATAAATATAATGTGAGCATATAATTAGACAATCTATTTATATTAGGTTTGCTACAGTTAATCCGCTAGCACATGGACTAAATGGACCTACGGTTCCGAGCTCCAATAATTCCGAAATATTAATTAAACTCTTTAATCAAATATTACGAATTATTAACTCCGCATTATTCCACTAAAAACTCGAAGGAACTCTCGTTACCGTAGATGGATTAAGTAAACCGAACATTTTCGGGTGTCCATCGATATAGTCATTACATATGGATATATCCCTTCACGAATATCTCATAAATAGAGCCGGGTCATAAGTCCATTAAACCCTTCTAAATATTTTGTCTCTTAAGCACCATTGATTCTATAATGAACAATTAATTCATAACAATTATGAATATAAAATACTTTCTATTCGTAATAGAAAAGTTGAGCGCTAAAATTGTTCAAGTCCCGAATCAACTCTTAAAAGAGATATTCATCTGATTCTCGTAAGAATGAGTGAATTCCATATCTATGTAAAACTTTCCCAGCTACATACCAAACCATATTCCATATCTATGTAAAACTTTCCCAGCTACATACCAAACCATATCTATGTAGTTATTGGCCGGGAATGCAACACCAACCTCACCATAGTAAATCAAATGACATAGCTGTCATGTAGGAGTTCATAATACACTCAGGATTAAGATTGAATCCATATATGACCATTTATTAGATAAAATGAATTTCTTTGGTTAACGGATATTAAAAAAAATTCGTATTTATCTGAGTCCAGTCCTATATGATCTTATCATACAAGGTGCCTCCATTCCCATGTCACTACATGAACGATCCCGGATCAAGATCGTCATACAAGTATAGAATGGACCACAGCTATAGATAAACCACAAACAAAGTACCCTCCTTGTTCGCTCTCTATGGACTATTTTGATTACTAACTTTAGACTTAAATCCTCTTGTGCATCAAACATACACTAAGTCTAAAGGTATAAGAGTAATCAAGGTAAACAAGACAATTGGACAATATGCGATATAAATCAAATAACTTTGATAAAATGAATAATGCATTTATTATTATTACAAAAATCAATTCCGTTTACAATACATGAAGCTCTAGGACATAAATCCCAACAAATACAACACTTTAATCTAATCTCTACAACACCAAACAAGTCTCATAACTTTGAAACAACCCAATAAAAAATCTAGATCATTAATGAGTGGCCTAACAACTCTATAATGACAACCAAGTCATGTAATGTCTAAAAGAGAGCTTATTAACACTTAACAAGCTTACTTTGATAACATATATGCTAACGGCTTTCATTCAAGCTTCCAACATCCTTATTACAAAACCAAGAGAGTAGAAAAATAACCAAGTATCATATGTTATAGCTAAGAACCAGAAAAATATTTTTCTAGTTAAGGAAAAGTTCAAATTACTTACTAATCTTCAAGTTTCCTTTGAATTTCTCTTTGTTCTTTACTTTTTCTCTCAAATTTTCTTTTGTAATATTTGGAGGCTTAACACTTGTGTGAAGCAAATGAAAAAACAAAACCTTTTATACTTCTAGGGTTGGCCGAAAATGGGCATAAAAAGAAAATAGATATTTTTCAAAATTTAATCAAATTAAAGAAGTCAAAATCAATTTGACAACATTTTCTTTTGTTAGGAAACATAATCCCTAATATATTTACATGTTTGTCCTCTTAGGATCTAACCATACATGTATTACTAGTCCTAGATTTATTTACATGCTAATTGAAATAAATCTATATTAACCACAACACAATTGCATACCTTTAAACTTGTAGAGACCTCTTAATCAAACTTAATTGATTGCTTAACTCAATAAGAAAATGATCTTATTTAAACCAAGTCACTATTAGCTCACATGCATGGATTACTATTAATCATTGATTACTATGTAATCACATGTATTTGAATGCATAATGACTTTCTCTAACCCTTCCAAAAATATTACCATCATGGGTGTACCATATATTCCCCACTTAACATTTTACTAATTGTTGTTACTTAACAACTCTTGTTGTTACTTAATTATTTGATTAACAACTCTTGTTGTTAATAATTTCCAACATGAAATTATTACTAATTGTTGTTATTTAACAACACCAAATAATGTACAATTAACAACAATTTCCAACATCTTTAAATGCAAAAGTCAAACATTTACACTTTAATCATTTCCAAATTTAAATATCAACTTAGATATTTTATATTTCAATTACTTTAATTATTTAACAATTAAATAATTACTTAAATATAAATATTTAAATATATGTATTATATTTACTTTAAATAATCAAAATACATATATTAATGATATATGTCAAATTTCATAATTTGAAAATTAATTAATGTGTATTTATTAAAATCATATATTAAAAACAAATAAACATTAATTAAGAAATGACCGAAAGGCCCATATGCATGTATCTTTCGTTTAACCGTTTAACAATTAATAAATAATCAATATTATTCATAAAATTGCCCTAGTGCTCTACAAGTATATTTCATTAGTGAGACTATCTAAGTTCAAACATATCTGTCAAGAAATCTAATTTCGTGTCAATAATCTACCCACCCGTAAATTATGACGACCACAGATAAACTCACTGAACCATACATGTCGAGGTCATTGCATATGTATAATCCCTCCGACACAGGTATCCGGATTATTCCAGAGATATAGATATAAATGTCAAATCTCTATAGATATAATCCCGCCTATGTTTCTATTACCAATCTCTTAATAACACTTAGAACTCACTTTCATAGTGTACCACGAGCCCACAGATTTAATAGATTGCTAATCATATATTGAATACTTATGCTATGTACATAGAACTGACAGATCATTTCTTGACACACAGGATATCCTGAGGATCAGTCCACACCCAACAAACAGGCAAAGGTCTGATCTAAATATATCGGTGACGTGACTGCCATCAAAGTGTGGAGGATATCTCATATATCCATAGTGGTATCTAAAGTCAAAGAATCACTATGCCACTCAACCCGAGAATATTCTTATTAACGTTGGTATATCATCCATTAAAAATATTTGGTGAGTCATTCAGTGTTTATCTGATATAAACACCTACATGTCTATATAAGTCTCTAAGACTCATGGTTCATTGAGCAACCATTGAAATCCTGTAACATCCCCAATCGGGAGATGCTACCGGCAGGGGATAGAGCGTATTATCCCCATAAGCCTCTGACTTCCGATAACTGCTATTTTTATCTCATATATATATAACCATAGCCCAACTCATCGTCCATGTATGCATAATGTTGGACAATTATGACCCATAACACTACTATTTTGTAAAGGACATGGTGTTCTTGTACAAAATTAACTATGTGACAAAGGAAATTGCTCTTTTATCATTTGTAATTTTATTACCTGGATATTTAAATGATAAAAGTCCATATGATTAGTACCAGATTAGTAAGATATGAGACAATATTAATCCACAAAAGATTTAATCATTAAATATCCCTAGTCATAGTATTATCGAGACTGGATATCGATAATGCGGAATAGGCTAGTATCATACTTGTGCGCGTTGTGGAAGCTTAACGACATAGTTCACATATATTTAAGTATTGGATAATTATGCAAGTGTGATAGGAGGTTCTATTTACCGATGGTACGGAAATAGCTTCGCTCTGGATAGATCCCTCAGAATCCCATTGGTAGTATGACTATGTGTCTATGGGAATCCGAATCAGGGTAGGTGTATTTGGTCTTAACCTGAGACTTGCATCGCTAATACTTGCGACAATCAGTATACTTTGGTTTTGGTCGTCCAGAGCTTTAACAGGTTCTGTGTATGCCTCTTCTGGGTATACTGAGAACCGTAATGTATTGGGTGTGATGTCAAGATGGAAGTATCACTTCAGTCATATGGAGATAATGATCACGCAGGGATACGAAACTGGTACTCTTAAGTAATGCAGTCATCAGGATAATATGACCAGGTCATGATTATCCGAGTATATAGAGTAGTTGCCTGTGATCCGATATATGCTTCGTACGGGCAGACACAATTCCAGCCCCAGGCATGGCATGTGACATCCGACTGGATCGTAATACGCAATACACTGTATACTACGCCTGATAAAGATTATATATTCATTTAAAGAATATTTCTAGAAGCCAACCATGTCTTGTAAATCGGTAAGAACGTGGTACCGGGTATGCACGTGTTTGGATTGTCCGACGACCAGATTTACTGCCAACATATCCAGGGATCTCTTGGGTCGCTTCCCAAAGATTCACCGATGACATTTGACTCGAACAGAATTAATCTGGGATTAATTATGAGAGAAAAAATTAATCTGGGATTAAATGGCAATAAATTAATCTGGGATTAATTACCAAAGAGAAAATTAATTTGGGATTAATTGCGTCAAGAATTAATCTGGGATTAATTCGACTAGAAGAGAGAACGCGATTAATTTGGAATTAATCGGAAAAATAAATTTAATAGTTAAATTAGATTTTTCTATTTAATTTATTTATTTGGGCTAAAATAATATATCGGATATATTAATTGAAATTGGATTTCAACACGGAATTAAAATTGGATTTTAATTCAAGCGGACGAATTAATTTGGAATTAATTCGCGAGCGACTTTCGTAATAATTTTGTGAGGCATTATTATTTAATTAAATTGGATTTTAATTCAAGCGAACGAATTAATTTGCGAGCGACTTTTGTAATAATTTTATGAGGCATTATTATTTAATTAAATTGGATTTAATTACGTCGCAACGAAAAATTCATTTAATTCATAATTAAACAAACCCGGGCCCGAGTGAAGTTGCGTGTTGGATTATCCGACTTTAAATTTGGAATTTAAAATGGGGCCCACCAACTTACATCAATGTGTTTGACTAGTGATGGAATTTGTAATTGGTTGAGTGAAAAGCTTGGATTGCTTTTAAAACACACAAACCGAATCCTAGACACCAACTTTATATTTAAAAAGTAGTCAACTTTGGAAGTTACACTTACTATTCACTCTCTCCTCCAATTTCCTCTCTTTATCGTGACATGCTCTCTCCCTCCATGGATTTTTGTTGCAAAAATTCAAGCAATCTAGCACTTAAGGAGACAAATGAGGTGATATGGAAACTAATCCTAGAGTTTGGATTTCAATTTGAAGGCTTGAAGGTTCCATTACATCCTTGAAAGATTTTGAATCTCTACCAATCTTTGTGAGTATTTCCGCAACTCCTCTTTTATTCACACACGAATCACTCTTAGAGATCTTGTGTCATATTCTAGGAACACTAACAATGGTATCAGAGCCATCCTAAGTTTGATTTGAATCTAGGGTTCATATACTTTAAATTTTGGGATTTTTGGCTTGGAGCTTGATTTGCCTAAATTAATGGTAGGGTTATGTTTATATGATGTTGAATTGGATCTGTGCATTGTTGGATTTGTGAAATATTGATTAGATCAAAAAAATCCCCAAATTCTAAGCATGGCCGAAAATAATCCCTAGGTTGCTCATGGTGATTTTTTGAAAATTAGACAATTGGATGTGTTGATGGCATGAAATATATATTAGATGTTGATTTAATTGGATTGAAATTAAATTGCATGTTAATTTCTATGCCTTTGCCGTGAGCTATATAGCATGTTATAATGAATTGTTTTGCTTCAATTTGTGTTGGACATGAATTGGAATTAAAGAGCATGATTAATTCAATTAATTAAGTGTTTTGGGAACATTAGATTAGTTAATTAATTATGTTAATTACACTTAAATTGGATTAATATGTAATTTGGAATAATGTATTAATTTAATTGTTGTAATTGGGCTTAATGGTCTTGGTTGGGCCAAGTTTGGTTTTGGACAATTGGGTTGGATCCAATTGGGCCTAAAACCATTTTCATAAAGTCCAAATATGACAATTGGGCCTTTAATAATTTAATTGGGCCTAATGGGCCAAAATTGATTTTGGGAAAAAGGTTATTCCTAATTGGGTCTTGGCATCTTGGGTTTGATCCATAATGGCCAAAGCCCATACCTAATGAATTAATTAAAAGCCCATTGAACTTTAATTAAATAGTATTAGATACTAATTGGGCCTTTGAGACCCATGAAGATTGGATTTGGAATCCAAATCTAAAAGGCACTATTAAAAGTGTAATTATTTAATTTGGACTTAAAAATGAATTAGTATTGGATACAATTTAAATTAGATTTAAAATTGTAGTTTGATATAATTCAAGAATATGTACTTTGAGTATTTATTCTTAAACGAGTTGGACTCGCGCAAATCAAATCGTTGTTTGAACATTGGATGGTCATTAATTCAAAGATTAATTAATTGGATTAGATTGATTGAATAACATGCTTTGTTTGAATACTTGGATGTATTGTGTGAATAATATATATCGGATGGATATTATATGGGTGAGGGCAATTTTGGAAATTATTGTAATAAATTTAGAATTTATTAAAATGGACCTGCGTGTCCAGCCTATTATCTCTATTTTCTTTGTATTTCTCTTCTCACCAATTCCCCTCAATACAAATGAGGTTTCTTTGAGTATTATGTAATTGGATAGAAGTAAGAATAGTGCTAGCGGGAGAGAGGAAAATGAGAGATTTGTTCTAGGAATAATTTGTTATATATCCATCCGCATATCGTTATTAATTTATTTGCCTTATTATGCTTTTAGAATGCATGCTTAAGCGTGTATGATGAGACCTAATTAAAGATAATAAATTGGTTGCCAATTTACGCGAAAAACCCTCATCAAATATTAAGCGCTTTCCTTTCATTGAGTGGTTCTCTCTCAAGATCCAAGATTGGCATTGGTTTGTTGGCCAAAGTCAAGACCTTTGTCCATCGCGGATGTGTTTGAATCGCGTAAGCTTTGTTATATATCGTATGTCTTGGGCGGTTGTGACTTGTTGGCCAAAGTCAAGGTCACTTCTTGTTCATCGACTTCGATTACGAAGCTTTCCCACTGTCAATGGGTCACGCTTAAGTAGAATCATTAAGCTTGTTGAGCCAAAGCCAAGGCTTAGTTGATTTAGAGGAAAAGGTTAGGAACTATATTGGATATATTTACATATATTGGATATATGTTTCGGACTTGGAGGTCCACCTACTGGATCTAGGAATTGGATGAGATCCAATTGATCTTAGAGATCTAGCTAGTTAAGTTTCATACAGCTTGTTGGCCAAAGTCAAGGTTGTGTGTTATTTAACGGGATTCTAGCCCACTAGGAAACTAGGTTTCCCGAGTACTCCACAGAGGGTTAGAGGCTCGCTGAAAAATAGTGGGATGCAATAATTAATTTGCAATTTCGTTTAGATACTTGCCAACACGCGCTCTTTTATTTTATTTATCGTTGTTATAAATATATTAGTTGGACTAATATTAAATATTGCTTTCTTTGAACAGTTAGACTGTACAACACATTACTCAACTTGCAGTTGGTTATATAGTTGGACTATAGTAACCATTACATTTTGAGTGTACCTACAATCATTGACATGATAGTTAGACTATAACAATCAAAATGACTGAAAGATTAGCTTTAAAGGATATAATCCTAGGTGAAAATGTCTTTACCGGCATAATTTTCCAAATTGGAAATGAATCTCAGAATAGTCCTGAGAGCCGAGAAGTTACTCTATTTGATAGAGCGATCTCTCGGGCCTAAGCCCGAAGTTGAGCAAATAGTAGAGCATGAGTTTTGGAAGACTCATCGTGATGAAAAATTTAGTGCTCAATCCATTATGCTTGCCGCAATGACTCCTTAATTTCATCATCAGAACTAAGGATTAGATCCTTATACCATGATGTTGAAATTGAAGTTTCTTCACAGATCTAACCTTAGATCTTAGAAGTATGAATTGTAAAAGAATCTCTTTCGCTCGAGTATGTCAGATGGTACATATGTCGAGCACTAGGTGTCGCAGATGATTGCTGAGATCAAACAGCTAGGTTAACTGGGAATTACCTACGAGGTAAAGACTTCCATAGATTTGATCTTACAGTTTCTGCCCGAATGCTGGGGCGGGTTCATTATGAACCAAGAAAAAACTCTTGGAGAGTTAATGGCTATGCTTAAGGAGGCAGAGCCAGAGCTTCCAAAAGGGCAAGAAGCGCAAGATGCATCTTACTTCGACATCCCAGAAGGCCAAGGCTTGGCCGAAGGCTTCTGGGGTGTGAAAAAAAAGGGCAAAGGCAAAATCGTCATAATCTTCTGGGAAGACAAATGACATATCCCAAGGTGTTTGCCTAAATTTTGTCAAAATGGGTCACTGAAAGCGTGATTGCCGTATGGACAAGGCAGACATGAAAGAAGTGATGACAGGCAAGGCTCTGACTTCAAGTATGTTTGTTATAAACTTGTCCACTACTAGTTTTAAAATTGGATTTTTAATACTAGATGTGGTACATACATATGTACCGATGTGCGGGATCTGCTGATTAGCAAGAGACTTGCTTCAGATGAGATCGAACTGCGAGTTAGAAACGGGACGAGAGTCGCTGTTTTGGCTGTGGGAACCTAAGTTTTGGAACTGCCCTTTGGGCTTTTACTTAAATTAGGAAACTGTTATAATGTACCTAGTTTGACTAGAAACATTATCTCTATATCTAGTTTAACACGTTGCTAGTATACCTTTATGTTCTAGAACACTGAGTCTTTTATTTATAAAGATGATATTGAGATATACATATTAGATGTGAATAACAGTATTTATATTTCGAATATAAATGAATCTTAAACATATAATATGACAAAAAAAGCTCAAACTGAGTAAATCAGATGAGACTTATTTATGGCATTGTCGTCTGGGACGCATTAACAAAACTCGTATATCCACTCTTTTGAAGAATGGATACATGGACAGATTTGATCCTAAATCATATGACGTCTACGAATCTTGTTTATTAGGCAAAGTGCTAAAACACCTTTTACATGGTAAAAATATACGTGCCACCGAACTGTTAGCCCTTGTTCATGGTGACATAAGTGGGCCCATAACAGACGAGCAAAAGTATAAAGATATTACGGTTGGACCGCAATGAAAATACTTGAGCAATAAGTTTCTCGATTACTTGAAAGAGTATGGTATTATTTCATAGTGGACTCCTCCCGGAACACCTAAATTGAGTGGTGTGTCCGAACGGAGAAACCAGACTTGGTTGGACATGGTAAGGTTAATGATGAGTCGCTCTGAGCTACCAATTTCCTTCACGGGATACGCATTGAACAGTGCAATACTTATTTTGAATATGGTTCCGATGAAGTCTGTTGGATAGACTCCATATGAATTATGGACATGAAAGAAATCAGGTTTCTCATTCCTGAAGATTTGGGCATACTGGGCATGTTAAATGTTTGG
This sequence comes from Zanthoxylum bungeanum, assembly GCA_019454045.1. Taxonomy (NCBI): domain Eukaryota; kingdom Viridiplantae; phylum Streptophyta; class Magnoliopsida; order Sapindales; family Rutaceae; genus Zanthoxylum; species Zanthoxylum bungeanum. The sequence goes on along the minus strand of SKCR01053373.1, from coordinate 373 downwards.
ATGGTACCAAACTAGAACCCAAATCGGATAAGTGCCTATTTGTAGAACAAAGATATTTGTTGCTCTCCATGCGGTTTTCCTAAGAGGAATACCTAAATGCAGTGGCAAGTGGGAGGAAAGTAGAACTCGATGAAAATCAGAGTAATACTGTTCTTGGCATCGATCCCTTAACGGAACATGAACAATTCATCAGGGATGAATCTGTACCACAATCTTCTAATACACAAGAACTGCATAGGTCGGAGAGAGTCAGGAAACAACCTAAGAGGTATGGGTTTCTAATCTCACCTCATATAGATGTCAATCTTATTGAGGAAAATGAACGGACTACGTATGAGGAAACGATACAAGGTATCAACTCTACTTTATGGTA
>SKCR01053372.1:0-45581 GCA_019454045.1 Zanthoxylum bungeanum | reverse complement strand
ATACAGGGATTCAATCAGAGAAAAGGCATTGACTTTGATGAAATCTTCTCTCCAGTTGTGAAGATGTCATCCATCAGAGTGGTACTCAGCTTAGCAGCAAGCCTTGACATGGAGATCGAGCAAATAGATGTCAAGACCGCATTTCTTCATGGGGATCTGGAAGAAGAAATTTATATGGAGCAGCCAGAAGGCTTCAGAGTTGAAGGAAAAGAGGACTATGTGTGCAGACTCAAGAAAAGCCTTTATGGTTTGAAACAGACACCATGACAGTGATACGTGAAGTTTGAGTCAGTTACGAGGGAGCGAGGATACAAGAAGACTACTTCAGACCATTGTGTTTTCGTTCAGAAATTTTCTGACGATGACTTTATCATCTTACTGTTGTATGTAGATGATATGTTGATAGTTGGCCGGAATCAATCGATGATTGATGATTTGAAGCAACAATTGAGTAAGTCTTTTGAAATGAAAGACTTGGGGCCAGCAAAACAGATTCTTGGCATCAGGATCGGCCGTGATCGAAAAGCCAATAAATTATACTTGTCACAGGAGGAGTACAACGAGAAGATACTTCAGCGATTTCAGATGGACAAGGCTAAAGCGGTTAGCACTCCTCTTGCTACCCACTTTAGATTGAGTACGCAATAGAGTCCCTCTACTGAGACAGAGAATGAGGAAATGAAATAGGTGTACATACACCTCAGCAGTGGGAAGTCTCATGTATGTCATGGTGTGCACAAGGCCAGACCTAGCGGCAGTTGGATTGGTTAGCCGGTTGATGTCAAATCCAGGAAAAGAACACTGAAATGCTATCAAATGGATAATTCGGTATCTTCGAGGCACATCCAAAATGAGACTATGTTTTGGAAGCAACAAGCCAGTGTTAATGGGCTACACCGATTCAGATATGGCAGATGATGTGGATACCCGTAAGTCTATTTTGGGGTATCTAATTACTCTTTAAGGGGGAGCTGTGGCATGGCAGTCAAGGTTGCAGAGATGTGTTGCACTATCTACAACAGAGGTAGAATTCATTGCAGTAACAGAAGCTTGCAAGGAATTATTATGAATGAAGACATTTATCCAAGAATTGGGTTTCAAGCAGGAGAAGTACATTCTGTACTGTGATAGCCAAAATGCTATCTATCTTGGTAAAAATTCTACTTTTCACTCGAGGTCAAAACATATCGATGTGAGGTATCACTGGATACGGGACGTCCTGAGTTCAAAACTGTTAGAACTCAGAAAGATTCACACTGATGACAATGGTACCGATATGTTCACAAAAATTTTACCGAAAGAGAAGCTTGAAATCTGTCGTGCCATAGCCGGAATGACAAAACTCTCCATATAGTCAAAGTATGGAGATACAGAGAACTACGATTGGCTTGATCCCAACTCAGGGTATGTAGGCAGTTATACAGATGCTGCCAGGGGTGGATCCTTTTGAGGATCCGATTTGGATGATCGATGGTCGGCTCATATTTTAGGACAAATCTTCACCGAGGGGGAGATTTGTTGGCTTCCAGTTAGTTTCCAGCATGACTCCAGCCAAGGAGAATCAACTTTCAAATTTGAAAGTTGGCAACACGACAACATGTTTTTGCCAACTGTAAAAAATATGTTGCACTGTAGCACACATTTTTGGCAGTATAAAAGGAGCCCCATAGCCATTTGCAATTCATCCCAAAATATGTGAGTGAAACAGAGTAATAGAGAGTAAAGAGAGTTGAGAGTTGAGAGTTGAGAGAAGAGAGTTGAGAGTTTTTTTTAAAGCTTTGTAATTCTTTTGTTTATGTAATAAAGAAAAATTTTCCTCTCACTTCCTTTATTGTGTGTGTTTTTATCACAACAGTATTAGCGTTCGAGCACTAACTCCGACAGATTTTCCTTTAAAATAAACAATTGATGAATGTGGGAAAGTATTGTACATGATTGAATTATGAATTAACTAGTTAGTAGTCTGTGCCATACGAGAGTTCATTTGAATTTTTAAAAAATTCTTAAATTAATTGATGTTAACCAACAACTTAACTTAGATTTACATGAATTAGACAGACGTCAAATAATATCGCCAAGTGATAACTACTATTTTGAATCTTCTGAGAACTGGTAATTGCTTCAGCTAGCTAATTTCAATTTAGACATGAGTAGCTAATGTCTTTTAGTTAACTAAAAGCATTATAAGTCCAAAAATCAAATTTGTCAAATGGCAGAGTATCCAATACTTGATTTAAACCACTCTTCAACAAAAGTTTTTGTTTTTTTTTGTTTTTTTTTTTTTTTGTTTTTTTGTTTTTTTTTTCATAAGGATTTCTCCATTCAAAAAGCAGTTGCATGACAAAACTGGGAAAAAAAATAATAATAAGAGAAGCACAAACATCATAAGTTATACTAATATCTGAAAAATACGATAAACAATTAAAAATTCAGTTTCAAAATCATACATAACACAAATCCCATATCATAAATCAAAGAAACAAAAAATGAAAAAATTGAGTGATTATCAAAACCAATTAAAATTTTTAAAAAATAAGCCAACAATTACAAGGTAGAATTAGTAGACCCGGCCGGCGGTTCGGTTCCGAACCGGCCGGTTTCCGGTTCCACACTTAAGTGGAACCGAACCTAAAACCGAACCGGAACCGAACCGGTTCGGTTCCGGTTCGGTTCGGTTCTGTTTTTTTTTTTTAATAATTAAAATAAAAAAATGAGAGGAATCAAAGCTTAAATAAAAAAAAATTTAATTATTAAAAAAAATGAGATTAATTTATAAATAAAAAATTTATTACATTGAAGAGCTTGAGCTTAAATTTTTAAAATTTAAGTTGCCTACGTATCCTCCAAGGGTGAGAGGAATCAAAGCTCACGTAGTTCCATTACAAGTTTAAGACATATCCCTTTTGTAAATTATAATTTTACAATTATCAATCATCATTATCAGTTGATCCTTCGGCTCCGGTTCCGCTTGCACTTGTTGCAGAAGCATTATCGAACAAATCTTCAAAATCATCGGGGGCATCTTCTTGTTGTCTCAGATCAGCTCGAGTCCAATCATCCACACAAGTTGTTACTTCTAGAGTGCTTGGATGTAATGAAGATCGCCTAGCTTCCAATATATTACCTCCCAAGCTGAAGGCTTGCTCAACCGCAACGGTGGAAATAGGTGCTGCCAAGATCTCTTTAGCAATAATAGATAAAACATGATATATATTTTGATGCCGGTTCCACCATTCAAGGATTTTAAAATTTTACTGCATAATCTTTCATTAGAAAACTCAAAATTTGTAGATAAATAATTATCTAATTCAGGATTATTAGTTGTCGTATCCCTAGATTTTTTATTTCGTTGCAATAACCAACGATCCCCTGCGCTAAGTCTTGTTTGAATTACCGGTTCGCTACTACTAGATTGACCTAATGTTCCTAAGTTATATCTTACAATATAATCATTAAACAAAATAATTAAATCACTTCTTAATTTCGTCATTATGCTCGTAATATCAATGTCATCTAATATTCCTAAATAACCATAGTAAGCTTGTAAACCACCATTCAAACCTTCTAATTTAAATTTAGGATCAAAAACAGCAGCAATAAGATAAAGTAAAGGAATTTCTCTGAAATAATGCAACCATTTTACCTTCATAACAGTAATGGCTTCGAGCAAAACAAGATCATTAGGGTCGTCACTGTCAACATGCTCATCGAGAGTGCCAACAATATTCAAACTCTCAAGAAGAAATAAATGTGCTGTAGGATAATAAACACCGCTAAAAACTAAAGTAGCATCATTAAATACTCTTAAAATATCTAAAATTTTTCACAAATATCCCATTGACTAGGATATAGTGTGATATTTTGAACATGTTGAGAAAAAAAACTACATAATGCATCTTTGTATTGAAATGCTTGACATAAAAGAAAATAAGTAGAATTCCAACATGTTGGAACATCTCTAGAAAATTTAATCGGTTTAATACCATTTATTTTACAAAACTTGGTCCATTCTCTCCTAACTTGAGAATATGACCAAATACAGTTAAGTGCCATTTTAATTGGATCAAGGAAAGGAGATAATAATTTTAGACCGTCTTGCACACATAAGTTTAGGACATGACATGTACAACGAATATGAAAAAATCGACCCCCTAAATTTGGTTGACATATTTCTTTTAAATCATTGATGGATGCAGTATTTGCAGATGCATTATCAAATCCAATTGTTAAAATTTTTTCTCCTAAAACATATTCATCAAAAATTACCTTCATCATTCTATAAATATTATGTGCAGTATGTTGGTCATCAAAAACTCTAAATGCAATAATTCGTTTTTGCATGGTAAATGATGCATCAATCCAATGACAAGTCACACCCATGTATGAGTGTGTTTGCCAATGGTCACTCCAAATATCAGAACATATAAAAATACGACCTTTCATCTCTTTAAATATTTCATTTAAAATAATTTTACCATCTTTATATAATTTGAAAATATGACGTTTTGTTGTGTTTCGAGTCATTCTACATGCAGCAGGGTTTAAAGCATTATGCACGTAATTAGTAAAATGAAGTTTTTCACCAAAGCTTAAAGAAAGATGTGCCATACAAGTTAATTTCGCAAATTCTTCTCTATTTTTTACATCAGAATATTTAAATAAATCTACACTACTCGTACCTCTACTAGATGATGCGTACCTGGCCATTTGAGTCTGCGTCGTATCAATGCCAAATTCAACCGGATGATGTTTCTCCATGTGCTTGATCATATTGCTGTATCCACCAGAAAATTTATAGATAACCCCACAATAGTTGCAAATTGCTCGTTGTGAACCATCTTCTAGCGTTCCAAAGTAAAATGAATTTTGAAAATATCGGAGGACCGAGCCTTAACTTCTCTTCTCCGTGATTGTGCACTGACACTAGGGCCGCTCTCTTGGGTTGGCATATTTGACATTATGTTCTCGGATGAGCTTGCCATTTTTTTTTTGAGAAATTAGGAAGAAAAATAAGAAAATTGAATAATTGCGATGCGAATGATAACAAATTAACAACTAAATAAATTGAGATTGAGAATAAGAATATAAGAGAATTGTATTGAAGTAAGATTGAGAATAAGAGAATTATAGAAAATGAGAGAGTTGATAATTTGGTGTGATGAAATTATGAAAAATGAAACCTATTTATAGAATTTTAGAATTTTTTTGATACCAAAAATGCCCCTAAATATAACTGTTTTATTACCGTTATTAGGGGTACATTAGTAATTTTTATTTTATATAATAAAAATATATTTTTTTAATTATTATTATTTTTTTTTGGCAGGGAGCCGTTTGGCAGGGAGCCAAACGGCTCCCTGCATCCCCCAACGGCTACTAGCCGTTGGGGAAATTAGGCCCCCAACGGCTAGTAGTCGTTGGGGGCCGTAGGGTTCTTGTTGGAACCCTACGGTTCCGGTTGGAACCGTCCGAACCGGTGGAACCGTACGGTTCCACCGTTCGGACCGGTTCGAGTTGGGGTGGAACCCCAACCGAACCGGTCCAATTCCGGTTCGATTCCAGTTCCGAACCGGAACCGTGACCGGGTCTAAGAATTAGGGTTTAGGGAATAGAATAACAAAATGAAACCATAAAATATGAAAAATCAATTTAAAAAAAAAAAACTTTGGCCATGAAATGGGGCTGTAAAGATTGCGAAAATTTTCATTCCGACAATTCTGGCCTGCTTAATCCAAAGATGATGATAATAATGGAAGCCATTAACAGGGCTAGCCCTGGTGTCCTCGGGGTCTTAAGTAATTTTTATATTATGAGACTCATGGCCATTGTGGAATATTATAATAAAAAGAATTTAAAGCTCTTAATCATTAATTATTTGTAAACGATAATAAAAAAATTCGGGAGCCATAGGCGGGCAGCCTAACCCGCGTATGAGAAGGGTCAACTCTGACCATTAACAAAACACTCAAAAATAATTACAATCCATATGAAAGCTTATAAGAACATTAAAATATGTCTTCTTCTAAATAACTCAATAAAAAGAGATCTTAAAAATTGGAAAATAAACATCAACAAAATGGGATTGCTTTTACTGACTCACTTAACTAAACACAATGTGGAATGTATCTTCCTCTACATCAGCAAGGATGGTGATGGAGTCTTCATCATGTTCAAGTTACAACGATCCATATAGCTTTAACTGCAACAACAATCTAGAGCATCAATGAACAGTTCATATAGGAAGTTTAATCAATTTCGCAACTTGATTATGATGTAGTGAAGCAATGCAATGAACCATAATCGGAATCGATATTAAATATTTATTCCCTATAAGTTGTAAGATAATTTCTTCAAAAGAAAAAAAAATCCAAATCAATCAAATATCATATTCTCTTTAGATGGTTTCGATGTCATGACCCTCTCCCTAGAGTGGGCCCAACCCTAAAAAGGGGTTCGCATACCTCTTTAATTCAAGAATTCAACAAGTCATATTATTTAAACAAATATGCACAAATAATACTTCTTAAATTACAAATTAGCAGATCCTTGCATAATATCTCCAATATTATGGTTTACAACACAAATCTTAAAAAAACATGGAAATAATATCTTAAATGTCTGAACCAACCCGAAAAGCGACTGTGGCACGTGGATAAAATCCTCGTACTGCTACTGCTGTGTTGGCGAACTACATGAGATGTTTGGGAAAAGGGAGGTGAGCTTAAAGAGCTCAGTAAGTAAAGCACTCATATTCTCAACATGACCTCACCAATAAAATATGGATATGTATGTATATATATGTAATAATATGTGAAAATAACATATACTCTAATATCATCTCAAGCAATCAATCTCACAACAATAAAGACATTCATCAAACATGGTTGCTAATTCGGGTCCGGTATAATTGTGGATTGAAACCAATGAGAGAGTACCTCATCACAACTCCCAAGGTTTCCCACCATATCATTTCGTATGAATGTGTAAGTGGGTTGAAAACAATGGGAGAGTACCTCATCACAACTCCCAAGGTTTTCCACCATATCATCTCGCATAATCTCTCATCACATCTCATCTCATCTCCGACTACTATTATACAAAATCCGACAGCATAACACAACAACACACATCATTCAATACAATCACATCTCATATTCAATCCATCAATCTCATCTCAACAATCATGGATTCATATTTCTTATGCTTTCAATAACTCAATATGTATCTCCACACACACGCGCGCGCACAAACACACACACAATAATAATAATAATAATAATAATATAATAATAATAATAATAATAATAATAATAATAATAATAATAATAATAATAATAATAATATTTATATGTAACGATAACTATACTGTAATATATAGACTTTCACAACAACCATCAATCAACAAATAATTATGTTAAGGGAATCATCATGCGTTGTACTTATCTCAATCCACACAAAAGTCCTTTATATGTCTATATCCTCTTAAGAATCTAAAAAATATAAAATTATGATAAGGTCTCTCAACTTTATCAAAATTACGATTTTACCTCTAAACTTTCTAAATTTCTATTTCAGCCTTAAAACTTTCCTTCTATGTCCATATAGTCATTACACTCTCAAATATTACTTATTAACCCCTGAAAAATAAAATTTACAGATTTACCTTCTTAATCATGTCAATATACAATTAAGTCCAAAACTTTCAAATTCTTACATTTACACCCCCAAACGGTAATAATCACGTACTAAGCTCCAACGACCTCCAAATCTCACAACGAAAGAACTACTGGTCAGTAAATGTCACAACGATCACAGTGATGGTGGTGGTGATGGATGAAGTTTGGTGGTTATCGATGATCGGTAAAACAACGATAACTATCATTTTTGACCTGTATCTCAACAACCAAAGATCCGGTTTGGGCAAACAAATTGTCCAACTTGCGTATCTCGATGAGGGGAAGAATCTGGTCCGAGAGGTGTCGTACACGCTCCGTGATGCGTGAGGAATGTGAGCAGCAAGTCGATGGTGCGTGGCCGGCGCTTGAAGGCTCGTCCAGCGGTATCTTGGCTGCAGTCCGGTGCCGTTGGATTCATCTCGTTGAGGGAATTCTCTAGATGTGGTTGTTGGATAATTATGACCCATAACATCACTATTTGTAAAAGACATTGTGTTCCTTGTACAAATTAACTATGTGACAAAAGAAATTGCTCCTTTATCATTTTGTAATTGGATTACTTGGATATATAAATGATAAAATTCCATATGATTAGTACCAGATTAATAAGATATGAGACAATATTAATCCACAAAAGGTTTAATCATTAAATATCCCTAGTTATAGTATTATCGAGACTGGACATCGATAATGCAGAATAGACTAGTATTACACTTGTGCGCGTCATGAAAGCTTAACGATATAGTTCTCATATATTTAAGTATTGAATACTTTGCAAGTGTGATAAGAGGTTCTATTAGCTGTTGGATCGGGAACAGCTTCGCTCTGGATAGACCCCTCGGAGTCCCATTGGTAGTATGACTATGTGTCTATGGGAATCCGAATCAAGGTAGGTGTATGTGGTATTAACCTGAGACTTGCATCGTTAATACTTGCGACAATCAGTATACTTTGGTTTTGGTCGTCCAGAGCTTTAACAGGTTCTGTGTATGCCTCTTCTGGGTTTACTGAGAATCGTAGTGTATTGGGTGTGATGTCAAAATGGAAGTATCACTTCAGTCATATGGAGAAGATGATTACGCAGGGATACATAACTAGTACTCTAATATGCTGCAGCTATCGGGTTAGTATGACTAGGTCATGATTATCCGATTAAAGAGACTAGTTGCCAGTGATCCGATATATGCTTCGTACGGGGCATACACAATTTCAGCCTCAGGCCTAGCATGTGACATCTGAAACTGGATCGTAATACGCAATACTTTGTATACTACGCCTGATACATATTATATATATTCCATGTTGAATATATTTATGGAGAATTGGGTAAGCATGGTGCTTTGCTAGAAGCCAACCATGTCTTATAAATCGGTAAGAACGTGGTACTGGGTACGCACGTGTTCAGATAGTCCGATGACCGTATTTACTGCTAACATATCCAGGGATCTCTTGGGTCGCTTCCCAAAGATTCACCGATGACATTTGACTCGAACAAAATTAATTTGGGATTAACTATGAGAGAGAAAATTAATATGTGATTAATTACGGTAAGAATTTATCTAGGAATAAATTCGTCTAGAAGAGAGAGATAGAGCGCGGTTAATTTGGAATTAATCGGTAAAATAAATTTAATAGTTAAATTGGATTTTTTCTATTTAATTTATTTAATTGGGCTAAAATAATATATTGGATATATTAATTGAAATCGGATTTCAATACGGAATTAAAATTGGATTTTATTTCAAGCGAATAAATTAATTTGGAATTAATTCATAAACGACTTTCGTAATAATTTTGCTAGGCATTATTATTTAATTAAATTAGATTTAATTATGTCGCAACAAAAAATTCATTTAATCGGATTAAATAAACCCGAGCCCAAAGCTTTGTTGTGTGTTGGAGATGTCAACTTGAATTTTGAATTCAAAGTGGTGGGACCCACTAACTTACATCGCATGTCACTTTTTGATGTGTGTACTTGGCATAATATTAAATGTTGTATTTAATCAAACCAACCACCAACCTTTGCTTTATGTTTTTGGAAAACATAAAAGAACTATTCATCTTCTCTCTTCCAAGCCAAAACCGTGAGCCTCTCTTCTCTCCATGGAATTTTTGTTGCAAAATTTCAACTTGCTAGCACATAGGGAGTCAAAAGAAGGTGATAGGGAAACTCACCCAAGATTTTGGAACTCAAAAGTAGAGCTTGGAGCTTCTACATCCGAGGAGAAATTTCGAACTTCTCTACCGAGCAATGTAAGTAATTTTCGAAACTTATCTTGTAATATTCACACAATAATCACGCTTAGAGATCCCGTGGCATGTCTAGGACACTTACAATGGTATCAGAGCGAGATCTAAGCTTGATTTGATTCTAGGGTTTATATACTTTAATTTGGGATTTTTTGCTTGGAGCTTGATTTACCTAAATTGATTGTGTGGTTGTGTTTATATGATGATGATTTGGATTTGTGCATCATTAGATTTGAGATAAATTGATTGGATCAAAAATCCCCAAATTCACAAGTAGGGCCGAATACACCCTAGAAATCCTCATGATGATTTTTTGAAAATTAGACAATTGGATATGTTTAAAACATGAAATAAATCTTGTATGTTGATTTAATTGGATTGAAATCAAATTGAGTGTTATTTTATGCAATTGCCATGAGAATAAGCATGTTGGAATGGATTGATTTAGCCTCATTTTTGTGTTGGACATGAATTTGAGAATTAAAGTATGATTAATTTGATTAATTGATGTTTTGTGGAAATATTAAATTAATCAATTAATTATGGTAATTACACTTTAATTAAATTAATGTGATATTTGGAATATTATGATAATGATAAATTAGTCTTTAACATTGGATTGGGCTAATTTATTATATTTGGGCTAATGGGCTTGGTTGGGCCAAGTTTGGTTTTGGACAATTGGGTTGGATCCAATTGGGCCTAAAACCATTTCCATAAAGTCCAAATGTGACTTTTGGGCCTTTTAAAATTTAATTGGGCCTAATGGGCCAAAATTGATTTTTGGACAAAGAGTGATTCCTAATTGGGCCTTGGCTTTTGGGTTGGATCCATAATAGCCAAAGCCCACACCTAAAGAATTAATTGAAAGCCCATTGGACTTTAATTGAATAGTATTGGATACTAATTAGGCCTTTGAGACCCATAAAGATTGGATTTGGAATCCAAGTCTAAAAGACACTATTAAAAGTGTAATTATTTAATTTGGAATTAAATATGAATTAGTATTGGATTCAATTTAAATTGGATTTAAAATTATAGTTCGATATAATTCAAGAATACTTACTTTGAGTATTTATTCTTAAACGAGTTGGACTCGCGCAAATCAAATCATTGTTTGAACATTGGATGGTCACTAATCAAAGATTTGTTAATTGGATTAGATTGATTAACAACATGCTTTGTGTGAATAATTGGATGTATTTATTTGAATAATGTATATCAGATAGATATTAGATGGGTGTGGGCAATTTTTGGAAATTGTTGTAAATTTGGAATTTATTTAAATTGGACCTGCGTGTCCAACCTATTATTTCTATTCTCTTTGTATTTCTCTTCTCACCAATTCCCCTCAATGTAAATGAGGTTTCTTTTAGTGTTATGTAATTGGGTAGAAGAATGTATAGTGCTAGCGGGAGAGAGAAAAATGAGAGATTTGTTCTAGGAACAAATTGTGTTATATATTCATCCGCATATCATTATTAATTTTATTCGCGCCTTATTATTCTTTTAGAATGCATTTTTAAGGGTGTATGATAAGACCTAATCAAAGATAATAAATTGGTTGCCAATTTACGCGAAAAACCCTCACTCAAATATTAAACGTTTTTCCTTCCATTGAGTGGTTCTCTATCAAGATCCAAGATTGGCATTGGTTTGTTGGCCAAAGTCAAGACTGTTGGACAGTTATGACCCATAGCGTCACTATTTGTACAGATCATGGTATTGTTGTACAAATTAACTATGTGACAAAGGAAATTGCTCTCTTATTATTTGTGATTAGATCACCAAGATGTATAAATGATAGAAGGTCCTTATGATTAGTTCCTGGATTGAGATGATATGAGACAGTATCAATCCACGAAGGTTTAATCATTAAATATCCCTAGTCAGAGTATTATCGAGAATGGACATCGATAATGCGTAAAAGACAGGTATTACACTTGTGCGCGTTGTGAGGGCATAGCGACATAGTTCTCATATATTTGGGTATATGATACTCATGCAAGTGTAGTAGGAGGTTGTGTTTTACCGATGGTACGGAAAACAGCTTCGCTCTGGATAGACCCCTTATAATTCCATTGGTAGTATGACCATGTGTCTATGGAAGTCCGAATCAGGGTAGATGTATTTGGTCTTAACCTGAGACTTGCACCGCTAATACTTGCGACAATCAATGTACTTTGGTTTTGGTCGTCCAGGGCTTTAACAGTTCTGTGTACGCCTCTGCTGGGTATATTGAGAATCGTAGTGTGTTGGGTGTGATGTCAAGACAGAAGTATCACTCCAGTCATAGTGGAGATGATGGTCACGTAGGATACGGAACTGGTTCTCTTATGTACTACAGTCATCGGGATAAATGACTAGGTCATATTTATCCGATTATAGAGACTAGTTACCAGAGATCCGATATGTGCTTCGTACAGGGTAGACATAATTCCAGCCCCAGGCCTAGCACGTGACATCTGATACTGGATCGAAATACGCAATACTACGTATACTATGCCTGATATAGATAACATATTCCCGTAAGGATATTTCTAGATAATTGGGTAGGCATGTCGCTTTGCTAGAAGCCAACATTGTCTTGTAAATCGGTACAAATATAGTACTAGGTACATACGTGTTCGGATAGTTCGACGACCAGATTTACTGCCAACATATCCGGGGATCTCATGGGTCGCTTCCCGAAGATTCACCGATGACGTATGACTCGTACTTTATTAATCTGAGATTAATTAGTAGATAGAGAAAATTAATCTGGGATTAATTACAGAGATATTTTATCTGGGATAAAATATCATTAAAAGAGAGATAACGATTAATTTGGAATTAATCGATAAAATAATATATTCGATATATTATACGAAATTGGATTTCGACGCGGAATTGAAATTAGATTTTAATTCGGGCGAACGAGTTAATTTTGAATTAATTCGTTAGCGACGTGAATAATGATTTCGCTAGGTATGTGTTGGTTTAAATCTAGGTCCCAAGATCATACAAGCTATGAAAACATGCGTGAATACACCAACGGAGGTAGCGGAATACTCACATCGATCGGTTGAGTCGATTTGGAGACGAACGAAGGCCAAAAACGCACTGCCAAGGACGCCCAACAGCAACAGTCCACTGTCTCCAAAAACAGAAATTTGAGATGCGAAACGGAGCTCCTAGCTTCGTCCGACGGATCCCAGCTCATGGTCGAACCTCCCTACCACCTTCGCAAGACTCGTAGTGTGCTAGCACTTGGATTTCTCACCATGAAAACCCAACTTTTTGCCTCCTAAAGTCACGCCATTTCTGGTTCAAAACCAGTGAGCAATATGCAGTTTGGGCGTGAGGAGAAGAGGATAAATGAGAGAGATGATGATTGTGTATTAGTTGTTAGAAAGTAAAAACATTTACCTTATTACTTTCCAAAATATATTAAAGGTAATACATAAAATTGGCTTTCAAAAAGTCAAGCAAAACTTTCCAACAACTACACTATTCCAACAACTTACATCACTCAAAGTGTCACAAGTTGTCTTTTCAATCAATCAATCAATCACATCAATCAATCACATCACTCAAAGTGACATTTGATTTGACGCTTGATGTGACGAATGATTTGACGCTTGATGGCGACTTGCGTTGCCGCACTCGAATTCGAAATACGAATGCGCTCGCAATCACACTCGGGCTCGGGCTCGCTAATTCCAAATTAACGATTTTTCCGTCGCGTCGTAATTAGATGATTACACCTAGCGAATTCACTATTCACGTCGCTAACGAATTAATTCTAAATTAATTCGTTCGCCCGAATTAAAATCTAATTTTAATTTCGCGTCGAAATCTAATTTCCTTTAATATATCGAATATATTAATTTAATCGATTAATTCCAAATTAATCGTTATCTCTCTCTAGACGATATTTTATCCTGATAAAATATCTCCGTAATTAATCCTAGATTAATTTTTCTCTCTTCTATATAATCCCAGATTATTCAAGAGTGCGAGTTGTGCGTCATCGGTGGATTATCGGGAAGCGACCCATGAGATCTCCGGATAAGTTGGCAGAAAATACGGTCGTCGGAGTATCCGAATCACGTACGTACCAAGTACTACGTTCTACCGATTTACTAGACAAGGTCGACTCCTAGCAAAGCACCAAGTCTACCCAATTCTCCGGACATATCCATCTAAGAATATTAAGATCTGTATCAAGCGTAGTATACGATTGTATTGTGTGTATCGGCCCAGTATCGGATAGTCACGTGCTAGGCTGGGGCTGGATAAGTGTCTGCCCCTACGAAGCACTGTCGGATGTCTGGTAACTAGTCTCTATAATCGGATATACATGACCTTGTCATAATATCCCGATGGCCGCGCAGTACTTAAGAGCACTAATACCGTATCCTGCGTGACATCATCTCCACTATGACTGGAGTGATACTTCCGTCTTGACATCACATCCAATACACTACGATTCTCAATATACCCAGATTCGTACACAGATAACACCGGGTCGTACACACGAACCGGTTAGACTCACTAGACGTCAACAAATAGTATATAATGATAAGACACGGTATATTAACAACTACCCATCCCATAGACGTCATATACCAATAATCTAGAGGGCATCCAGACGTCTCTTCCCGATAGTCATAAGACATCTATGATATCATTCCATAGATATATAGAATCTGTTGATCCCGCTTGGTACCATCGCACAACCTCCTATCACACTTGCATAAGTATCCAATACTATATATGAGAACTATGCCGTTGTGCCCTCACAACGCACACAGTGCAATACTAGCCTATTCCGCATTATCGATGTCCAGTCTCGATAATACTCCGGCTAGGGATATTTAATGATTAATCCTTCGGGGATTGATACTGTCTCATATCATTCTCAATCCAGGAACTAATCATATGGACCTCTCTTCATTTATATATCTATGGTGATCTAATCACAAATGATGAGAGTGCAATTTCCTTGTCATATAGTTAATTTGCTACAACAACACAATGATCTGCGCAAATAGTGACGCTATGGGTCATTTTGTCCAACAATCTCCCACTTGGCACATAGCCAGTCACAAAGTGTCCACACCCGAACTATGTACGGTTCGCTCAAATTGCTGAGGAAAGGTTTTCGTCAGCGGATTTGCTTGATAATCGTCTGACGCGATTTACACGATCATCACATCGCCACGATGTATGATCCGAACGAATCAGATGATATAGAAGTATATATCTGGATCGTCGATGAGACCTTTAATTCCTTAGCCTGTGCTGACGCCTAGCTCAGCTGCTAACAGAACTGTATCTAATCTAATTAGATTTATTTTCGATCCAAATGGCTTCTATTGCTGCCTCAGCTGCAGCAATAATCCGCATTTGTTGTTTATTCGGCAACAGTATCTTGCTCGGAAGATTTCCAGCTCACTGTCCCGTTATTCAAACTTTATAGTACCATAGTATTTAACTGTTTGGAAACTTGCAGCAGTGATCCCAGTCACTTCAAGTTCTCCTTCTCCATAGTTTAAGACACATCTTTAGTTCTCTCAGATACTAACAGATGTTCTTAACGTTCAATCCAGTGACTATCACTTGGATTGACCCAATTGTGACTCCATATGCTCGAAGCGTATGAGACACCAATACAAGTACATTTTAAATGTACAATTTCCCAGAGAGTGTTAACAACTCCAAATCTATCCCAGTAGATCTTTATTCCTTGAATAAAGGTTGTTACTCCCCAGAATTCTACGGAGAATTTCTATTGAAAGAATATCTATGAAAGCCAAGCTTTCACCAATTGCTTTATGGGAATTTAACTGTCAGTGCGCTCTCCCACTAACCTCCTTATATACACAAGAATTATTTCGTTTTGAGTCAAATCATAAATCATTATGATTATTTCAAAATGACAGTTCCAAGAACCTTATGCTTGCTTCAATCCAAACATGGATCGATTAATCCGCAAACCTTGTTTGTCGGTTATACATAATCGTCAGGATGTTGTAAATATCCTCCAAAAGGTTTCCTTTTCAGGAAAGCGATTTTGATCTATAACTGACACATTTCATAAATGAAATACGCAGTTATCTACAAGCATCTTCAAAATGGATTTACCATGGCAACAGGTAAAAGGTCGAACCGTTATTAACACAATGTTGATAACGATACCTTTCCGTCAAAAGCCCAGCTTTGTACGTTGGTATGTTGCCTTCCATGTATGTCTTCCTTGAAGACGTTTAATGTACCAATAGGCACAATGCCTTGTGGTACAACAACTAGTATTCAAAAATAGTTGTTATGCATGGAATCCATTTCGGACTCATGGCACTTTGCCATAACAGGGAGTGGATACCTCGTATCACTTCCTCAAAACGTAGTCGGTGGATATACCTTCATAAGATTGACATCTTTATGAGGTTAGATCAGAAACCCATACCCTAGGTTGTTTTCTGACTCTATCCGATCTACTAGTTTCTTGTGTATTTGAAGATTAATGGTATAGATTCATCATAGATGAACTATTTGTGTTCCATTAAGGACTTCGTGCCTAGAATAGTATTACTCCGATTTTCATCGAGTATCACTATCCTCCCACTGACCACTGCATATCGGTGTTTTTCTCTCAGGAAAACCGCATGGTGAGCAACAATCATATTGTTCTCATGTGAGATTTATAAGTACTATACTTATGGTTTCCCTTAGGATAACCTATAATTGGCACTTATCCAATTTGGGTCCTTAGTTTGGTATCATCCAAACGTTATGCCTAGCATACCCAAATTATTAGGAATGGGAAACCCTGTTTCTTTCCTGTTCATATCCTATATGACATCTGTCAAACAGATTTATATGGAACCTTATTCTAAATAAGTTTTGCACTGTAGATACATATCCGTTGAAGGAAATGGTAGCTCAGAGCGACTCGTGATAAACCTTATCATGTCCAACAAAATTTGGTTTTCGTTCGGACACACCGTCTAACTGACGTGTCTCGGGAGGAGTCCTCATCTGAAAGAATACTATACTCTTTCATGTATGTTTGAAACTTACTGCTTAAGTATTTTCCATTACGGTCTTACCGTGACGGAATCATACTATAGCCGATCTGTTTTTCTATTTCGTGTCGAAACTATAAAAGTTTCCGATTTGTGTTCTTCAAAAGAAACACATAACCATAACGTGATGCCACATCCGTTAAGGTCACGAAATATTCATGTTCACATCTAGCTTAGCTAGATATGGGCCCACTTACTTCACCATGAATAGGGCTAACAGATCGGTGGCCCTTACACTATTACCAAGTAAACAGTGTTTTAGGTACTTTACCTAATAAACTAGATTCGTAGACTTTATTTGAATAGTCAAATCAGTCCTAGTACCCACTCTTCAAAAGTGCGGATATACGAATCTTGTTTAATTGTGTCCCAGACAACAATGCCACAAATAAGTCTCTATTGATCAAATCAATTTGAGCTATTTATTTGTCATTTTATATGTTTGAGATTTTATTATATTCAAAATATAAATACTGTTATTTACATCTAATGTATTTATCTCAGTATCATCTTTATATAATAAAACACTTAGTGTTCTAGAATATAAAGGTTTTATCCGCAACGGATTAAACACTGATATAGAGATAATGTCTCTAGTCAAACTAGTTACATTATAACAGTTCCTAATTTAAGTACATACCCAAAGGGTAGTTCCTAAACTTAGGTATCTACGGTCGAAACAGTGACTTTCGTCCTGTTTCCGATTCGCAGAGAAATCTCGGCTTGAAGTCAGTATCCAGCTCATAGCGGATTCTGAACATCAATACATATATATTATGTACCACACTAAGTATTTAAAATCCAATTTCAATACTAGTAGTGAACATAACTTTGACAAATATTTTTAAAGTTAGAGCCTCGCCCTTTCTTTAATTCCTTCGTGTCTTCCATATCCAAATGGTAGTCACTTTGGGATATGTCAATTATCTTTTCAATATTTCACAAACCTTTGGCCAAGCCTTGGGTTTTGGAATATCGAAATGATGTGCACCTTGTGCAACTCGCCCAATTGCAAACTTTGACTTTTCATCTCTAGAATAGTCAAATCAATTCTCTAAGAATTATTAATTGCAATTTAATACTTTTAAATCTAAAAATAGATTTATGATAAGTATATTAATTAAGCACTAAAGTCATCATCACATAAATCTTCCAAAGATTTTATGCTCTACTTACTTGCTAATTATGGGCCTTGATATAACAAGTTATTTTATCAAATAAAGTAACCTATTATTTATTCCCAATAAAATTAAATCATTTAAAACATTTAATCCAATGATTATATATTTTAAATATTCAACTTTTCAATTCTTCCTTGATTTCAATAGTCCAACTATTTAATCAATTTTAATAAGGTACTATTTATTATAATGATTACAATAATCCAATTATTTAATCAACTATAATTTTAATATTGATTACTATAATCCAATTATAAAATCAACTATCATTTAATTCAATTATATTGATTTATAATCCAATTATAAAATCAACTATATATTGAATGAGTTTGTATATAGTCCAACTATATATATATATAAAACAACATAAAATATTAGTCCAACTAATACCTTTTAATATTGACGAGTGATATTTGATTGAGCGCGTATGGCGAGTAATTGAACGAATATTGCAAATTCAATTCTTGCATTTCCCCATCTACTATTTTCGTCGAGCCTCTAACCCTCTGTTGAGTACTCGGGAAACCGTGTTTCCTAGTGGGCTAGGATCCCATTAAATATCACACAATCTTGACTTTGGCCAACAAATTGTATGATAATTAACTAGGTAGATCTCTAAGATCAATTGGATCTAATCCAATTCCTAGATCCAGTAGGTGGACATCCAAGTCCGAAACATATATCTCATATATGCCTATACATCGAATGTATACCCTAACCTTTTTCCTCTGAATCAACTAGGCCTTGGCTTTGGCACAACAAACCTGATGATCCCAGTCAAGCGCGGACCCATTGACCATGGAAGCTTCGTAATCAATGTCGATGGACAAGAAGTGGTCTTGACTTTGGCCAACAAACCACAACTTGTACAAGACACCAATATGGAACAAAGCCTCGTGATTAAAACACATCTTTGACGGACAAGGGCTTGACTTTGGCCAACAACCCCTGCCAATCTCGGATCTTGAGTAAGAATCACTCAATGGAAGGAAAATAAACGCTTGATATATAACGAGGGTTTTTCGCGTGCAAATTGGCTACCAATTTAATTATCTTTGTTAAGGCCTCATCATCATACACCCTTAAACATGCATTCTAAATACATAATAAAGCGAGTATGAAAATAAATAATAATGATATGCGGATGGATACTTAACACATTGATCCTAGATCAAATCTCTCCCTTTCTCACTCAAGCTAGCACTTGTATTACTTCTACCCTTACACTACACTTCTAAAGAACCTCATATACATAGAGGGGAATAGGTGAGAAGAGAATACAAAGAGAATAGAGGTGATAAGGCTGGACATGCAGGTCCAATTTAATAAATCAAATTTATTACAACAATTTCCAAAATTGCCCCACCCGACTAATATCCATCCGATATACATTATTCATTCAACACAACCACGTATTCACACATAAGCATGCTATCAATCAATCTAATCAAATTAATTAATCTGATAATTAAGTGATCATCCAATGTTCAAACAACGATTTGATTTTGTTCGAGTCAAACTCGTTTTTGCGAATAAGTACTCAAAGTACGAATCATTGAATTAAATTAACTACAT
This sequence comes from Zanthoxylum bungeanum, assembly GCA_019454045.1. Classification (NCBI taxonomy): domain Eukaryota; kingdom Viridiplantae; phylum Streptophyta; class Magnoliopsida; order Sapindales; family Rutaceae; genus Zanthoxylum; species Zanthoxylum bungeanum. Next base: position 25,826 of record SKCR01053372.1, on the reverse strand, counting down.
CATTAAATCTAATTTAACATGTATTTAATACTAATTCAATATTCAATTCCAAATTAATATTACACTTTATTAATAAACCTTTTACGATTTAAATTCCAAATTTAATCGTAACGCGTCTCAAAGACCGATTAACGTCCAACGTCAATTCAACTAAAGTCCAATGGGCTTTTAATTGATTTATTAAGGCGTGGACTTTTGGTCAACTCGGGTCAAACCGATAACCAAAGTCCAATCCGGGATTTACCCCATAAGCCCATAAATCAATCTTGGCCCATTAGGCCCAATTGAACTTTAAAGGTTCATTAGTTGCATTTGGGCTTTATGGTTAAGGTTTTGGGCCCAATTGGATCCAATCCATTTGGCCTAAACCCAACTTGATAAAATCAAGCCCAATTGGCCCAATTACAACTTTAATAGCCCAAATCCAATTTAAGGCCTCAATAATTAAATTACATAATCCAATTTAGCAATTTAATTACCTAAAGTGCATTACATGATTAATCAACTAAATCAACATTTCCAAAACATCAATTAGTCCAATTAATCATACTCAATTCATTATTATATGTCCAACACACAAAATGAAAAATCAAACCCATTTACATGCTTCAAAGCTCTCGGCCAAGGAGGGATTTTGTGTCCGATTTGGTTTCGATCCAATCGAACCCATAATCGACATCAAATCACCATCCAATTTGATTTTATACACATCCAATGTCACAAAATCAAAATCACCAAGACATTAGGGCAATATCACATTCGGCCAACATAGAATTTTTGGGGTTTTTGTCCAATTCGAAATCCAATCCAATTCGATTCAAATTAACATCATCCTACATGATTCTAACTTCATCCAATGAATCAAAATAAAAAATTCCAAGAATCCAAAATTCACCATACCATTCGGCCAACATGATACATTTGGGGAAAATTATTCCAATCAATTTTCAACAAATTGGTCCAACCAAAATGCAATTCAACATCATTTAAACATGCTCAATCAAACAATTTAACTAAATCATGCTCAAAATCATTTTCCCAAATTTTAACCCTAAAGGTTTCATGGTTGAACCTAAGGCTCTTGATGCCATTGTTGGTTTAAATCTAGGTCCCAAGATCATACAAGCTATGAAAACATGCGTGAATACACCAACGGAGGTAGCGGAATACTCACATCGATCGGTTGAGTCGATTTGGAGATGAACGAAGGCCAAAAACGCACTGCCAAGGACGCCCAACAGCAACAGTCCACTGTCTCCAAAAACAGAAATTGAGATGCGAAACGGAGCTCCTAGATTCGTCCGACGGATCCCGGCTCATGGTCGAACCTCCCTACCACCTTCGCAAGACTCGTAGTGTGCTAGCACTTGGATTTCTCACCATGAAACCCAACTCTTTGCCTCCCTAAAGTCACGCCATTTCTGGTTCAAAACCAGTGAGCAATATGCAGTTTGGCGTGAGAAGAGGAGAAATGAGAGAGAGATGATTGGTTAAGTTAGTTGTTAGAAAGTAAAAACATTTACCTTATATACTTTCCAAAATATATTAAAGGTAATACATAAAATTAGCTTTCAAAAAGTCAAGCAAAACTTTCCAACAACTACACTATTCCAACAACTTACATCACTCAAAGTGTCAAAGTTGTCTTTTCAATCAATCAATCAATCACATCAATCAATCACATCACTCAAAGTGACATTTGATTTGACGCTTGATGTGACGAATGATTTGACGCTTGATGCGACTTGCGTTGCCGCACTCGAATTTGAAATACGAATGCGCTCGCAATCACACTCGGGCTCGGGTTCGCTAATTCCAAATTAACGATTTTTCCGTCGCGTCGTAATTAGATGATTACGCCTAGCGAATTCACTATTCACGTCGCTAACGAATTAATTCTAAATTAATTCGTTCGCCCGAATTAAAATTTAATTTTATTTCGCGTCGAAATCTAATTTCGTTTAATATATCGAATATATTAATTTAATCGATTAATTCCAAATTAATCGTTATCTCTCCTCTAGACGATATTTTATCCTTGATAAAATATCTCCGTAATTAATCCTAGATTAATTTTCTCTCTCTTCTATATAATCCCAGATTATTCAAGAGTGCGAGTTGTGCGTCATCGGTGGATTATCGGGAAGCGACCCATGAGATCTCCGGATAAGTTGGCAGAAAATACGGTCGTCGGAGTATCCGAATCACGTACGTACCAAGTACTACGTTCTACCGATTTACTAGACAAGGTCGACTCCTAGCAAAGCACCAAGTCTACCCAATTCTCCGGACATATCCATCTAAGAATATTAAGATCTGTATCAAGCGTAGTATACGATTGTATTGTGTATCGGCCCAGTATCGGATAGTCACGTGCTAGGCCTGGGGCTGGATAAGTGTCTGCCCCGTACGAAGCACATGTCGGATGTCTGGTAACTAGTCTCTATAATCGGATATACATGACCTTGTCATAATATCCCGATGGCCGCGCAGCACTTAAGAGCACTAATACCGTATCCTGCGTGATATCATCTCCACTATGACTGGAGTGATACTTTCATTTTGACATCACATCCAATACACTACGATTCTCAATATACCCAGCATTGGCGTACACAGAACCGGTTAGAGTCCTAGACGACCTCAACTAAAGTATATGATTGTCGTAAGCATTAGCGATGTAAGTCTCAGGTTAAGACTATACACACCTACCTTGATTTCGGCCTCCCATAGACACATAGTCATAATACCAATGGGATTCCGAGGGGTCTATCCAGAGCGAAGCTGTTTCCCGTACCATCGGTGAAACACAACCTCCTCACACTTGCATAAGTATCCAATACTTATATATGAGAACTATGCCGTTGTGCCCTCACAACGCACACAAGTGCAATACTAGCCTATTCCGCATTATCGATGTCCAGTCTCGATAATACTCCGGCTAGGGATATTTAATGATTAATCCTTCGGGGATTGATACTGTCTCATATCATTCTCAATCCAGGAACTAATCATAGGGACCTCTCTTCATTTATATATCTATGGTGATCTAATCACAAATGATGAGAGTGCAATTTCCTTGTCACATAGTTAATTTGCTACAAAACACAATGATCTGCGCAAATAGTGACGCTATGGGTCATTTTGTCCAACAGTATGATCATTTAATTATGTCGCAACAGACAAATTCGTTAATTTGGAATTAGCGAACCCGAGCCCGGGAGTGTTTATGAGCGCACTCGCATTGCGAACTTAAGTGCGGCTCACAAGTCACATCAAGCATCAAATCTTTAGTCAATCGATTGATGTGACAACTTGTCACTTTTGATGTGATTGATAGTAGTTGTTAGAAGTTGTTGGTTGGCATTATTTTTGACTTTGGAAAGCCAAAATTTTGGTAAATCCATTAATTGAATTTTGAAATTTAAAAGTGTGTATTAGATACAAAAATTCTCACCAACCAACACATCTCACTCTCTCCCTTTCTCTTCCTCTCTCTCTCGGCCAAATGGCCATTTTCTTTCTTCTGTTTTTCAGTGAACTGCCGAGAACAATGAGAAGTTCCATGTGATTTTGTGGCAAAATTACCAAGTGTTAGCACACTATGGAGACATACAAAGGTGATAGGGAAACCCACTTGTGAGCTAGGAATGACCAAACAAAGCTCGGAGCTTGATGGATCATGCAAAAGCCGAATTTGGAGGACACCAAAATGCTCACTGCCGAGAGCTCAAGGAGGGCAGAAAAGAGTTTTGTTCTTCGCCACATCACCTCAACCAATCGATGTAAGTATTCCGTAACTTCCTCGATGTATTCGCATATGTTTCTTGCTTGATAATCGATCATCGGGACTTAGAGTAAACCCAAAAAGACCATTGTCCATCGCGGATGTGTTTAAACCACGAAAGCTTTGTTTTATATCGCATGTCTTGGGCGGTTGTGACTTGTTGGCCAAAGTCAAGGTCACTTCTAGTTCATCGATGTGGATTACGAAGCTTTCCCACTGTCAATAGATCATGCTTAATTGGAATCATTAAGCTTGTTGAGCCAAAGCCAAGGCTTAGTTGATTCAGAGGAAAAGGTTAGGAAATATATATTGGATATATATCTCGGACTTGGAGGTCCACCTATCCGATCTAGGAATTGGATGAGATCCAATTGATCTTAGAGATCTACCTAGTTAAGTTTCATACAACTTGTTGGCCAAAGTCAAGGTTGTGTGTTATTTAATGGGATCCTAGCCCACTAGGAAACTGGGTTTCCCGAGTACTCCACAGAGGGTTAGAGGCTCGCTGAAAAATAGTGGGAGGCTAGTATTAAATTTGTAATTTTGTTTAATACTTGCTTACACGTGCTCTTTTATTTTATTTATCGTCGTTATAAATATATATTAGTTGGACTAATATCTTTTATTGCTTTCATTAAACAGTTGGACTTTTTTCACACTACTCCACTTATAGTTGGTTATATAGTTAGACTATAGTAACCAATATATTTTGAGTATACCCGATATCGTTGATTGAATAGTTGGCCTATTGCAATCAAGATGGCTGGAAAGATTAGCGTTAGGGACATCGCCATGGACGATAATGTCTTTAACGACTCAAATTTTCCAGATTGGGAGATGAACCTCAGGATAGTCCTGGGACCTGAGAAGTTACTCTATGTCATAGTGAAACCTCTCGGGCCTGTGCCCGGAGTTGAGCAAATAGTAGAGCATGAGCTTAGGAAGACTCATCGTGATGATAACTTTAGTGCTCAATCCGTTATGCTTGCCGTAATGACCCCTTAATTTCATCGTCAGCACTAAGGATTAGATCTTTATACCATGATGTTGAAATTAAAGGATCTTCATAGCATGAGCTTAGGAAGACTCATCGTGATGATAACTTTAGTGCTCAATCCGTTATGCTTGCCGTAATGACTCCTTAATTTCATCGTCAGCACTAAGGATTAGATCCTTATACCATGATGTTGAAATTAAAGGATCTTCATAGATCTAACCTTAGATCTTAGAAGTATGAATTGCAAAAGAAGCTCTTTCGCTCGTGTATGTCAGAGGGTACATCTGTCGAGCACTAGGTGTTGCAGATGATTGCTGACATCAAATAGCTAGGTTAGCTGGGCATTACCTACGTGGCCGAGACTTCCATAGATTTGATCTTACAGTCTCTACCCGAATGCTGGGGCGGGTTCATCATGAACCAAGAGAAAACTCTTGGAGAGTTAATGGCTATGCTCAAGGAGGCAGAGCCAGAGCTTCCAAAAGGGCAAGAAGTGCAAGTCGCATCTTACTTCGACATCCCAGAAGTCCAAGGCTTGGCCGAATACTTCTGGGGGTATGAAGAAAAAGGGCAAAGGAAAAATCATCACAGTCTTCTGGGAAGACAAATGACATATCCCAAGATGTCTGTCTAAATTGTGGCAAACAGGGTCACTAGAAGCGTGACTGCCTTATGGACAAGGTAAACATGAAGGAAGTGAAGGCGGACAAAGCTCCGACTTCAGCTATGTTTGTTATTGTAATAAATGTGTCCACAACTGGTTTTAAAAATTAGTTTTTTGATACTGGATGTGGTACATACATATGTACTGGTGTGTAGGATCTGCTAATTAGCAGGATACTGGCTTCAGATGAGATCAACCTACGAGTCGGAAACGGGACGAGAGTCGCTATTCTGGCCGTTGGGACCTATATTTTGAACTTGTCATTGGGGCATGTAATTACATTAGGTGACTGTTATTTTGTATCTAGTTTAACTAGGAACATCATCTCTGTATTTTGGTTAACCCATTGCGGGTGTAGCTTTGTATTCTGGAACACTAGGTGTTTTATATATAAAGATAACATTTTGATATGTACAACAGATGCTAATAATGGTCTTTGTATTTTGAATATAAATGAATCTCAAACATATAACATGACAAACAAATGGCTCAAATTGAGTAATTCTACTGAGACTTATTTGTGGCATTGTTGTTTGGGACACATTAACAAGGCTCGTATATCCACACTTTCGAAGAGTGGATACGTGGATGGATTTGATCCTAATTCATATGATGTCTGCGAATCTTATTTATTAGGCAAAGTTCCTAAAACACCTTTTAGTGGTAAGGGTGTAAGTGCCACTGAGTTGTTAGCCCTCGTTCATGGTGACGTATGTGGGCCCATGTCTAGCTAGTCTAGAGGTGGTTATGAATACTTCGTAACCTTTACGGATGTTGCATCGCGTTATGGTTATGTGTATCTTATGAAACACAAGTCGGAAACTTTTGAGAAATTCAAAGAGTTTCGACATGAAGTAGAAAAACAGACCGGCAAAAGTATTAAAACATTATGGTCGGACCATGGTGGAGAATACTTAAGCAATGAGTTTCAAGGTTACTTGAAAGAGTATGGTATTCTTTCACAGTGGACTCCTCCCGGAACACCGCATTGAGTGGTGTGTCTGAACAGAGAAACCGAACTTTGTTGGACATAATGAGTCGCACTGAACTATCAATTTCCTTCAGGGAATACACATTGAATAGTGCAATACTTATTTTGAATAAGGTTCCGTCAAAGTTTGTTGGACAGACTCCATATGAAATATGGATAGGAAAGAAACCGGGTTTCTCATTCCTGAAGATTTGGGTATGCTGGGCATATATTAAACGTTTGGATGGTGCCAAACTAGAACCTAAATCAGATAAGTGCCTATTTGTAATTAGTCATCCTAGGGAAACCAAAGGATATTATTTCCACAACCCATAAAAGAACAAAATATTTGTTGCTTTCCATGCGGTTTTCCTTAGAGGAACTCCTAAATGCAGTGGTAAGTGGGAGGAAAGTAGAACTCGATGAAAATCGGAGTGATACTGTTCCTGGCACCGATCCCTCACGGAACACGAACAGTTTATCAGGGATGAGACTGTTCCATAATCTTCTAATACACAAGAATCATGTAGGTCGGAGAGAGTCAGAAAACAACCTAAGAGGTATGGGTTTCTGATCTCACCTCATATATATATAAATCTTATTGAGGAAGACGAACCAGCTACGTATGAGGAAGTGATATAAGGTATCGACTCCACTTTATGGCAAGATGCCATGAAGTCCGAAATGGATTCCATATATACAACAAGTTTGGACACTGGTTGATGTACTAGAAGGCATTGTGCCTATTGGTAGCAAATGGGTCTTCATGGTGAAGACAAACATGGATGGCAACATACAAACGTACAAAGCTAGGCTTGTATCGAAAGGGTATCATCATCAACATGGTGTTGATTACGATGAAACTTTTTCACCTGTTGCCATGATTAAATCCATTCGAATAATGCTTGCTAATGCTGCATATTTCGATTATGAAATATGGCAGATGGACGTCAAAACCGCTTTCCTTAACGGAAACATTTTGAAGGATGTTTATATACAACAGCCTGACGGGTTTGTCATGCCAAAACATGCAAACAAGGTTTGCAAGTTAAATTGATCCATTTATGGATTGAAGCAAACATTGTGTTCTTGGAACCAATATTTTGATGAGATCATATTACAATATGGTTTCATTCAAAACGAAGATGATTCTTGTGTATATAAGAAGGTTAGTGGGAGCGCACTGACATTCATTGTCCTATACGTTGATGATATATTGCTTCTTAGCAATGACATTCCCATACTAAAATCGGTGAAAACTTGGCTTTCATTAAAATTCTCCATGAAATTATTGGGAGAGGCAACCTTTATTCTAGGAATAAGGATCTACTAGGATAAATCTAAAAGTTGTTGGCACTCTTTGAGAACTCGTACATTGACAAAGTATTGAAGAGATTCAACATGGATCAACCTAGAGGGGCTGCTTCCAGTGTCACATGGCGTCTCTCTATCTAAGGTCATGTGTCCTGAAACTAAAGATGAGAGAGATGCAATGAATCAGATCCCGTTCGCTTAAGTAGTCGGATCGATCATGTATGCCATGACATATACGCGACCTGGTGTCTCATATGCTTTGAGCATTCTTAGTCACTATCTGGCCGATCCAGGTGATGGTCACTGGATTGATGTTAAGAACATCCTTTAGTATCTTAGACGAACTAAGGATGCATTCTTATTTTATGGAGATGGAGAACTTGAGGTGACTGGATTCACCGATGAAATTTTCCAAACCGAAAAAGATGACTGTAAGTCACAATCAGGGTACATATTTTATTTGAACAACGGAACAGTGAGCTGGAAATCTTCCATGCAAAATACTGTTGCCGATTCAACAACAAAAGCGGAATACATTGCTGCGGCTGAGGCAGCAAAAGAAGCATTTTGGATCTATAAAATTCCTAATTGGATTAGGAGTAGTTCTGTTAACGGCTGAGCTGGGCTACAGCACAGGCTAAGGAATTACAGACTCATCAATGATCCAAGTATGTACTTCGACGGTTTCATTTGATTCGTGAGATCATACATCGTGGCGATGTGATGATCGAATAAATCGCATCAGATGATAACCTTGCAACTCCGCTGACGAAAGCTATATCTCAGTAAAAGTTTGAGCGACTTGTACATAGTTCAGGTGTTGGACACTTGAGTGATTGGCTATAGGCCAAGTGGGAGATTGTTGGAAAATTATGACCCATAGCATCACTATTTGTAAAAGACATGGTGTTATTTGTACAAATTAACTATGTGACAAATGAAATTGCTCTTTTATCATTTTGTAATTGGATTACTTGGATATATAAATGATAAAAGTCCATATGATTAATACCGGATTAATAAGATATGAGACAGTATTAATCCACGAAAGGTTTAATCATTAAATATCCCTATTCGTAGTATTATCGAGACTGAACATCGATAATGCGGAATATGCTAGTATTACACTTGTGCGCATTATGGAAGCTTAACAACATAGTTCTCATATATTTAAGTATTGGATACTCATGCAAGTGTGATAGGAGGTTCTGTTAGCCGTTGGATCGGGAACAACTTTACTTTGGATAGATCCCTGAGAGTCCCATTGGTAGTATGATTATGTGTCTATGGGAATCTGAATCAGGGTAGGTGTATGTGGTCTTAACATGAGACTTGCATCACTAATACTTCGACAATCAGTATACTTTGGTTTTGGTCGTCCAGAGCTTTAACAGGTTCTGTGTACGCCTCTTCTGGGTTTACTGAGAATCGTAGTGTATTGGGTGTGATGTTAAGATGGAAGTATCACTTCAGTCATATGGAGAAGATGATCACACAGAGATACAAAACTAGTACTCTAATATGCTGCAGCTATCGGGATAGTATGACTAGGTCATGATTATCCAATTAAAGAGACTAGTTGCTAGTGATCCGATATATGTTTCGTACGGGGCAGACACAATTCCAGCCTCAGGCCTAGCATGTGACATCTGATACTGGATCTAATACGCAATACTTTGTATACTATGCCTGATACAGATTATATATATTCCATGTTGAATATATTTATGGAGAATTGGGTAGGCATGATGCTTTCCTAGAAGCCAACATGTCTTGTAAATCGGTAAGAACGTGGTACTGGGTACACATGTGTTCGGATAGTCCGATGATCGTATTTACTGCCAACATATCCAGGGATCATTGGGTCGCTTCCCAAAGATTCACCGATGATATTTGACTCGAACAGAATTAATCTGGGATTAATTATGAGAGAGAAAATTATTTTGGGATTAATTATGAGAGAGAAAATTAATCTGGGATTAATTACGGTAAGAATTTATCTGGGAATAAATTTGTCTAGAAGAGAGAGAAAGAGCGCGATTAATTTGGAATTAATTGGTAAAATAAATTTAATAGTTAAATTGGATTTTTCTATTTAATTTATTTAATTGGGCTAAAATAATATATTGGATATATTAATTGAAATTGGATTTCAATACGGACTTAAAATTGGATTTTAATTCAAGCGAACGAATTAATTTGGAATTAATTCATAAGCGACTTTCGTAATAATTTTGTTAGGCATTATTATTTAATTAAATTGGATTTAATTACGTCGCGACGGAAAATTCGTTTAATCAGATTAAACGAACCCGGGCCTAAAGCTTAGTTGTGTGTTGGAGATGTCAACTTGAATTTTGAATTCAAAGTGGTGGGACCCACTAACTTACATCACATGTCACTTTTTGATGTGTGTAGTTGGCATAATATTAAATGTTGAATTTAATCAAACCAACCACCAACTTTTGCCTTATGTTTTTGGAAAACACAAAAGAATTATTCATCTTTTCTCTTCAAAGCCAAAACCGTGAGCTTCTCTTCTCTCCATGGAATTTTTGTTGCAAAATTTCAACTTGCTAGCACATAGGGAGTCATAAGAAGGTGATAGGGAAACTCACCTAAGATTTTAGAACTCAAAAGGAGAGCTTAGAGCTTCTACATCCGAGAAGAAATTTTGAACTTCTCTACCGAGCAATGTAAGTAATTTCCGCAACTTATCTTGTAATATTCACATAATAATCACGCTTAGAGATCAAGTGGCATGTTTAGGACACTTATAATAGTCACTCGTCGGAAAAGGAGGCCGAACAATGATGAACAATGCATTTTATCTCTCTGGACACACTTTTCTCTCTCTCAGAATTCTCCCTTATATGCTCTCGATTTATCTCTCTAAAACTCTCTGGAAGTTGATCTCAATTCTCTCTGAAATTTGTCTTTAACATTCTCTCTTCACTCCCCATCTTAACAAAAATAAAACAATGGATAAGGTGTTCCATTAATAGAAAGGTTGGTGTTAGTTGAATTAGGGTGGGAGTGGATAGTTGTTTTGTTTGGATCAAGAGACAATAAAACATGTTTAGTGATGATAATTAGGTGGGGTTTGGTTAGGTTTGAGATAATGAAGATTATGAAATAATATAATGAGGTATTACATTTGATATCATACTTTACTTACTATGAAGGTCTATCCAAGGTCTTTCATCTATTTTAGCAAGAAATTTCGTTTATACTTTATTATTATCAAGATTGACGTCCTCAAGGAGCGTGGCTTGCTGGTGTAGGGTTCATGGTCTGACCTTCAGATCATGAGTTCAAATTCATGAAGTGCGTTTCTTATAAGAGTTGAGACAGTCGGAGATTTTACCTACTTTGCTTAAAATCGGAAGGGGTGGTTTGACAGTGGGGTTTCCAACGATTTCAAAAAAAAATAAATCAAGATTGACTACATTAAGCCTAATCTTTCTACAATCGTCAACATCTAATATGGCTTGCCAAGTGATAAAACCATTTCGTTATTCGAAGTCATAGAGTCGATATGCTATAGAATATAATATCTGATAAATTTATATTTGTATTCTAAAAGTGCAATTTTATCAATTGTATCACAATTACAAAAGTGGAAAAGCTCCAAATCTTAAGCTATTCAAGATTCTGTATTCTACCAACTCATGTCATATATGTTGTTGTAGAAATTTTTTTAACGAAACCTAATCAAATAGATGAATCAATGTGTTGCATAGCCCTAAAAATATTGGAGTAGCTTGGTATTTCTCAATATTGAACGAATCATATCATATAAGATGTAATTCCTCCCACTGAATATTTTATTACAATGAAATTTCATGATGACTATATTGAGTAAGAATCATATTCTCTTAAACTCATTGTTTATTAATTCATCTTCATGATCAAATCAAGGCTTGTGATGAATTTCACGTTTTGTTTCTTAACTTCAAATTTGAAACTCCTTAAACAATTCAAAGTTTTCAATTTGTGTTTCAAAAGAAACACATAATCATATCATGATAGATCGTCGAAGTATATAAAATCACCTAAAACATTATGATTTATTAAATTACATATATCACAATGCATAAATTCCGACAAATCAGTGATCCCAAGTCAAACACCGGAAACTGAGATTTGGTCATATTTCTTGGATACATTATTCATAAACTAGATAAGGATTTATATTGTGGTCACGTATCAAACCATCCTTAACTAAGAGGGATAGACGTTGAACACTGATATGACTGAATCTCATAAATCATAGTTTTAAATCATTTATATTATCCAATCTTTTTTTTTTTTATTATTTACCTCTATGTCATTTACAAATAAACAAATAATACTGGAACTTTCTTCAAGTTGATCAAGGATCTAGGGACAAGAACAATTTCAAAATCCATCCTTACCACAAAAGAAATATATCTCTATAAGTGTTATATTCTTAACTAAGAATATATTATTTTGATAATCTATATATGACTTAACTATTAAGTCATCAACCATCTCACTCTTCAAAAGATCCAGAATCACAATTCTAGATGGTATAGACTGACCTATAATATTCTAAGTCTATAATATATAAAACAATTTTAAGATATTAAACATATAAGTTAGATTGTATCTAACATGTATACGGACAAATTAGGAAAAAATATTCTTTCTAAACAATATAAAATAAAGGAGATGTAAGCGGAACATTTTCCATAAACAATAAAGTATATCATGGATTTTTAATCTAAATAATGCCCTCCTACTGTTCTCTCAATCTAAAATACAAGAATAATTAAATTAAATTTTATAGTAGGAATTGGATCCCTGTGAATATGTTTCGGCCTCACATCTTTGGCACATTCTCAGCCAACATATATTCATTAGATAGACAATGCTTTCGTCAACCACACTCGTTGTGACTCCTTAATTTTGGTATAAACTGTTTATAATCCTCACAGTTTCGACACATTCTCAAATGAGACGTATTCAATGATACATTTATCAATGATAAGTTCAAGCTAATTACCTTCACTATTTTGACGCGTTCCAATTTTCCATTTTTTATTGAACTTACCTCAAATCTTATACGTTCTATTGGCCCAAATAAACTTCCATCAACTATAACTTGAGAACGTGCCAAAACTATATGGGATGTTAATTCGCATGAGTTTAGCACGTTTTCAAGTATAACCACATAAAATTTATTTACATCTGTATTGACAAGACGGACCATCCAATATGTATACAAATATATTAATAGTAAGACCTTATTACGAGAGATTTTTATAAACTTTACAGTCGACATCATATGTAGACACCCATATCTTATGAATCGATTCTACTAGGAAACCACATCCAACATTCACCCTTGAGGTTCCATTGTGTTTTCCGTCAAAGCGGATCCAAAACATGAAAATCATATTAATTTGCATGCATAATATTTATAAAAACAAATCATCCTTATATAACAATTATCCTATGCATTTTATACATCATCACATCTCATGATAGGCTAGTTTATAGATGCATTAATATAAATCATGTATATCAAAACAATTATATTTCAAGGCAAAAATAAATTAAAACATTACAAGACCGAAATTCAAGGAAATTTATATCGAGCATAAAAAAATTGTCATATATGTAGTTCAAAGTATAACCTGCTTTGATACAATTGTAGGGGCGGGAAAGCAGTAGGGTAAAAAACGATTGTTTCAAAATTTTCGGTCAGAATCGAGAAATTTTTATCAAATATCGGATTATCAGTCCGTATTTACTTCTATTTATATGCTGATTAACAAGCGGGAAACATATCAATATTTATCGCCTTTTTATTTAATATTTTGTATAATTTCTCGAGATTTGTGAATATTTTGTTGTGTTTTGTGTATTTTGAAGATAAATAAGATTTCATGACACATTGGAATCAAATCAAGCCAAAAACAGCGAAAAACAGACAAAAATGGCAAAATTGTAATTTCGCGTCGCGACGCGCACAACTTCTGCGTCGCGACGCGCTGATGTAATTATGCTGCCGACTCGCGTCATCATGACGTCAGCCTCAATTACTATTCTGCCGACACGCGTCATCACCACATCATCATATGCGTCAGTACTTGCGTCATCGCTACGTCATCATGATGTCAGCATAATAATTCACTCTGCCGACACGCTTCATTCATTGCGTCAGCATGATATCAGTGTCGCGACGTGCAAGCCTTCACGCGTCGCAACGCCGAGCCAATAATTTTACCGATAGCCATGTGTCATCATCTCGTTAACGCAACGTTCCACGTGTCAGAATCAACGGCGCGATGCGACGCTCAAGCTTCACGAGTCGCGATGCGCATATGCAAAATTTTCCTATAAATTGAGGCTGAATTCATTTGAAATTTTTATACCTTATGCTGGGGATTTCCTTAAGAATACTAAGAAGATTGTATCTTGTTTGTTTATTTACAGTTTTCTTGTATTTAATTTTTATTTTAAGCAATAGATCTTTGTTTATTTTACTTTAAAGTATGAGTATGTAACTTCCCTCTGCTGGGGGTGAAAGGTAAAGCTTTTATTATTATAACTTAGATTAATCTCCCTTAGTTATAATATATAAATTATCTTAAAACCTAACTTAATGGGATACCACCTTTATTGTCGGTCGGATTTAATTAAATTGATTTTAACCTGACTTAATTGGATATCGCCTTTATGGTCGGTTGGAATTAATTAAAAATCTGACTTAATCAGGATACCGCCTATATGGTCGGTTGGTAATATCATGCAGATTTATATATTATAATAAGAGAGTTTTCTAAATTAGAAGTAATAAAGTGGATCCTCTAACCCCATTATTTTATTTCATTGTTTATTTTACCTTTTAATTTCATGTTTATTTTATGTCATTTTCTTTATTTAAGTTTTTAATAATCTTAGATATGCGTTGTAACTAAATACCGTATTTAGGGTTGTGATGAATTCCAATATCACCGGTTTATAAGTTGGTTATTTTATATTTTGGGTAATATATTGGTTTATTTATTGAGTCTTAATCTTAATGCTTCTTATTAACTGGCCACTAATAAAATTGATATGGTAAACTTAAAATGAACTTGACGAAGGGATTTTAGGTTTCAGTCTTAGACTTAATAGCTCACGATCTCACCTTGGGGTTGATATCCCTTAGGTAGATTTCCTTCCAGGATAGACATATACCTGTTGGGCGGGGGTAGCCATAATTGGAACTTAATCTTAATGAATTCAGATAATTTGGTTAACATAGACATATGATTAATTGGATTACTTTGGGTATTTGCATCTGACCATCAACAGAGGCTTTTGCATAATTTCGTGTTCCAGGTTAATAAACTGATATATTGCACAAACATGAGATAATCACTTCATCTTAAAAGATATTGGAAGGATTCACAACCTTAGAAAGTTTCATAATATTGAATTTTCCTTTAAAAACTTTCGCACTGTTTTAATTACTTGTTTCAGTTTACAAATTACCAATCAACCAAAAATCAATCTATTAGATACTCGTAAATATTTAGCTTCATAAATTGATAGCCTAGGTATTAAGTCCTCGTGGGATCGATATATTTTATACTACTTGAGTGATACTTGCGCTTGCATAATGTGTGTGTTTACCACCGTTCAAGTTTTTGGCACTGTTGCCAGTGACTTATTTATCTTTCACTATTCATTTTGGGGTTAGATATCTTTACTTGTGTCTAATTTATTTTTACTTATTATTTTTATTTTCTTATGTTTCAGGTTCTCAAACACTACATGAGAAGAACCATAAGCTTTTAAATCCGTTCACTTGACCCAGAAATTGAAAGAGCTATCAGACAGTTGAGAATGGAAAGGCAAGAAGGCCAAGAAGCATTGATCAACATGAACAATTCGGAACCTGAACCTTTGGAGGTTGCCCCACCAATTCCCATTCAAGACAGAACTATTCCGGTGGTTGACGGCTTCATATCATGCATTGTACTTCATCATTTACCAACAAATGCATGTGACATCAAAATATGTATTCAGATGATACAACAATCAGTTCAGTTTGGAGGGAGTGCAACTGAAGATCCTAATGCCCACATCAGCAACTTCCTGGAAGTTTGTGGCACATTCAATTACAACTAAGCGGCATAAGAAGCAATGAGACTGCGTGTGTTCCCATATTCCTTGAAAGATAGAGCTAAGGCTTGGCTACATTCACTACCAGCAGGTTCCATCACAACTTGGAACACTCTTCCCACCAAATTCTTTGTAAAATATTTTCCCCCTACCAGAACAGCAAAGCTAAGGAATGACATCACATCCTTCATGCAACATGACTTAGAATCCCTCTGCGAAGCTTGGGAGAGATACAAGGAGTTGCTTAGAAAATGTCCTCACCATGAGATTGCAAAGTGGCTACAAGTCCAAACCTTCTACAATGGACTTTCTGGACTAATGAGAACCACAATAGATGCTGCTGCTGGAGGAGCTTTAATGGAAAAAAGAGAAGATCAGGCCTGAGACTTAATTGAAGAAATGGCCAACAATAATTCATTGTGGCCAACAGAGAGAAGCATGATCCATCGAATAGCAGGAATCCACGAAGTAAGATCCAACACAGCAATGAATGCCAAACTGGATCAGATTTGAAAATATCAAGAAACTCTTAGCATGCAGGGTAATGCTGGATTCACAAGTTAACCATATGGAGGAGCACCAGAGGCAGAATCTTACAACCAAAATGATGTGACTGCGAACTATGTCCGCAATTTCAATAGACAGGAAAATATCAATATTCCAATACCTACAACCCAGGTTGGAGGAATCATCCTAATTTCACATGGAGTAACAATTCAGGGCAAATGAACAATCCACCACCATGATTCCAACAGCAGAATGAAGACCAGAAGTATGAAAAAGAACCAAGGATAGCAAAATTGCTTGCCCAGATGAAAAAGCAAGAAGTAAAATACAATGCTTTAGTAGCTGTGGTTCAAAATCAAGCAGCATCATACGATGCTATGTTTAAAACCAATCAGCTTCTATAAAGGCACTGGAAAATCAATTGGGACAACTGGTCAATGCTCAGAGTTAAGAAACCGCAAGGTACCTGGCCGATGCGTAATCATTCTGTAACGAAGCGTTGGAACCAATGTCCAGCTACGTCAAATTTATGAAAGATATTCTGTAACGAAAGTGAAGATTGGGAGATTACGAAACAGTAGTATTGACAGAAGAATGCAGCGCCATCATTCAGAGGAAGCTTCCCCTAAAGTTAAAAGATCCTGGCAGTTTCACCATCCCTTGCACCATAGAAGAACATTACTTCGGTAAGGCTTTGTATGATTTAGGTGATAATATTAACTTGATGCCTTTGTCTATTTACATGAAACTATAGATTGGAGAAGCAAAGCCCACCTCAGTAACTCTGTAACTTGATGATAGATCGCTCATATTTCTGAGAGGTGTAGTGGAAGATGTATTGGTCAAAGTCGACAAATTGATTTTCCCAACAGATTTCATTGTCCTTTACATGGAGGAAGACAAAGATATACCCATCATCCTCGGGAGACCATTCTTGGCTACAGGTCGAACCTTTATTGATGTACAAAAAGGTGAACTAACCATGAGGTTACAGGACCAAGAAGTAGCATTCGATGTTTTCAAAGCCATGAAATTTTAGAATGACAAAAAATGGGAGGAATGTTTCAGAATTGATGTAATAGATAATATCATCTAGAATACTGATGCATTGCAACTTTCCAATGACAAACTTGAAGCATGCATCACCAACATGACTGACAGAGAATTAGATGATGAAATTCTAGAATGTATCAACTATATTGATGGAGCCTCTCACTTCAGATCGACACCACAAGTGGAAAGTTTGGAACTACCGAAAAAGGAACAAATCATGCCCTCGATTGAAGAACCACCGCAGCTGGAACTAAAGTCACTTTCGAACCATCTCAGGTATGCATACTTAGAGAACTCTTCATATTTACCTGTGATTATTTCTTCGTTGCTAACATTGGTGCATGAAGATAAGTTGTTAAGAGTGCTACGCGAGCACAAGAAAGCTATTGCCTGGACTATAACAGACATTCGAGGCATTAGTCCATCATTTTGCATGCATAAAATTATGATGAATGACGAGTACAAATCCACAATGGAGCATAAACGGAGACTAAATCCAATCATGAAGGTGGTCGTAAAGAAAGAAATCATTAAATGGTTAGATACATACATCATTTACCCCATCTCTGACCGCACTTGGGTGAGTCCTATGCAATGCGTACCCAAGAAAAGAGGAATGACTGTAGTCAAAAATGAAAAAAAATGAGCTCATTCCATTAAGAACGGTGACTGGAAGGAGAGTATGCATGAACTACAGGAAGTTGAACAAAGAAACACAGAATGATCATTTTCTGCTAGCATCCATTGACCAGATGCTAGACAGACTGGCGGGACATGAATTCTATTATTTTCTAGATGGATACTCGGGGTATAATCAGATTGCCATCGCTCTAGAAGATCAGGAGAAAACCACTTTTACATGCCCGTATAGTACTTTTACTTTCCACAAGATGCTATTTGGACTATGTAATGCTCCTGCCACATTTCAACGTTGCATGATGGCCATCTTTTCAGACATGTTGGAACAAAGTATGGAGGTTTTCATGAATGATTTTTCTATGTTTGGAGACTCGTTCGACCACTGCTTGTAAAATATGGAAAAAATGTTACAAATATGTGAAGATACCAACCTGGTACTCAATTGGGAGAAATGCCACTTCATGGTGCAAGAAGACATTGCCCTGGGACATCAGATCTCACAAAAGGGAATCGGGGTAGAAAAAGCAAAGATTGAGACAATAGAAAAACTACCTCTACCATCATTAGTCAAAAGGATTCACAGTTTTCTCGGACATGTATGATTTTACAGGAGATTTATCAAAGACTTCTCCAAGATTGCTAAACCTCCATGCAATCTGCTGGAGAAAGATGTGCCTTTCAACTTCACCAAAGAATGCCACCATGCTTTTCAGATTTTAAAACAGAAGCTGGTTTCTGCCCTCATCTTAGTAGCACCAGATTGGACCCTTCCATTTGAGGTGATGTGCGATGCTAGTGATTTTGCCATAGGTGTAGTTTTGGGACAATGGAAAGCAAAAATTTTCCACACCATTTACTACTCCATCAGAACTCTGAATGAAGCACAACTCAACTACACAACAACTGAAAATGAGTTGCTCACAATTGTGTTTGCTTTTGATAAATTCCGCTCATATCTGCTGGGTCCCAAAGTGGTGGTTTACACAAATCATTCAGAAATCAAATTCCTGATCGCGAAGAAAGATGCCAAACCTAGATTGATCCGTTGGGTGCTTCTACTGTAAGAATTTGACGTGGAGATCCAAGACAGGAAATGGACAGAAAATCAAGTGGCAGATCAATTATCGAGGCTTGAGAATGGAGAAACAAGTGGCAATAAATTGACAATCAAAGAAACTTTTTCAGATGAACAGTTGTTTGCCATCAAGCATCCGGAAGTCCCTTGGTATGCTGACTATGTAAACTGCATAGTATCGGGAAAATGGTCATTGGAATGGACACATCAGTAACGAATGAAATTCTTCAAAGAAGTCAAACACTATGTCTGGGACGAGCCGTACCTATTCAAACATTGTGCTGATCAATTATTGAGACGTTGTGTACCACAAGAGGAGGTCAACCGTGTCTTACAGCATTGTCATTTATCACTATATGGCGGACACTTCAGCAGAGATAAAACTACAGCCAAAGTCCTACAATCAGGTTTGTTCTGGCCCACGTTGTTTAAAGATGCTTACTTATTTGTTCTTAAATATGATAGGTGTCAGAGAACGAGAAATATTTCGAGGAGAAATGAATGACCTATTCAAAGCATTCTGGAAGTGGAGATATTTGATGTATGAGGGATTGATTTTATGGGACCCTTTGTTCCATCATTTGGAAACCTTCAAATTCTGGTTGCAGTAGATTACGTCTCCAAATGGGTTGAAGCAACATCACTGCCATCAAATGACTCAAAGGTTATGATAAAATTCTTTAAAAAGAATATTTTCACTCGCTTTGGAACACCTCAGGCAATTATCAGTGATGATGGCACACACTTCTGCAACAGATACTTCAATGCACTTCTATCCAAATACGGAGTTACTCATAAAGTTGCCACTGCTTACCATCCGCAGTCAAATGGACAGGTTGAAGTTTCAAACATGGAGATCAAAAGAATATTTGAGAGAACTGTTGGATCAACAAGGAGGGACTGGTCTACAAAACTGGATGACATATTATGGGCCTACCAGACAGCTTACAAGACACCCATTGGTATGTCACCATATCAAATGGTGTTTGGGAAAGTATGTCATCTTCCAGTGGAGCTTGAACATAAAGCGTACTGGACACTGGAGAAGCCAAATCTTGATATACAAGCAGCATAAGAGAAAATGCTCCACCAACTGAACGAATTGGAGCAATTTCACCTACAGACTTATTAGAATTCCAAACTGTACAAAGAAAAGACCAAGAAATGGTATGATCAAAAAATAGTGCGCAGACAACTGGAATCAGGGCAGCAAGTGTTGTTATACAATTCAAGATTGAAGTGTTTCCCTGGAAAGCTGAAATCAATGTATTCAGGTCCATTTGTGATTACTCAGGTTTTGCTATATGAAGTTGTTGAGTTACATGATCTCAACTCCAATGTTACATTCAAAGTTAACAGCCAGCATGTCAAGCACTATTGGGGAGAATCATTTGAGCGAAAAAATGAAAGTCTCACACTTGCAGATCCATGCAATTTATGTATTTTATATTCAGATTTGGTGTGTTTTATTTTTGTGTGTTTAATTTTTGTACGTAAAGTAACAGACAAGACGGAAGACGTTCTCGCAAATCTTCACAAGCAACTTCTTTCTCTCCCTCAAAACTCTTTGATGAAAGTCTACAAAACACGAATGGAATGAATGAGACATCTGATGATCAAAGGTATTCATAATGACATTCATTGGATAATTGAAACACGAGTCCGATTGGCAGGTGAGTCATCTGACTCTTTTGTTTCATTTCTGTCTGGTTTAGGAAGAAACACCTATGCTAAGAAAAGAAAAGCTAAAAGATTAGGTGTTTGCTATAAATGTGCACAGATGACATGTAATACTCGTTTTCGTTCTTTAGGAATGGTGTCTGATAACCGCGAAGATAAAATTAAATTCATTAGGGATGACATGAGTAAGGAGTCCTTGGATAACATATCATTGACTCTTGAGACGCATCCCAGTGGATATGTGTATCACGCAATTCGCATGTTACATACACAGTTTTGAAAAGAAAGACAATAATTAAGTATCGGGAATCTGACTTTAAAAGACCCTGTTTGCCAATTTATAAGAAAATTGGATGGGAAGCTTGTCCCTGACGCATAGATGTCATTCAATCCATTAATATCTGTACATATTATTATTATTTATTTATCTTTAACTAATAATTGTGATTTGTTTTCTTATTTTCTTTTATTTTCTTTGACATGATCCAGACTTTTTGACTTTCACGATTTATTTTACTGTTTAGCTAATAATTGTCATTTCGCAGGTACTAGTGCTATTTTTACTCACCCTTTTTTCAGGTTCTATAAATTCAGCTCGTCATTGCACTCTTGTAGACATCCAGATTTGAGAAAGAAATAAATAAAAAAAAATTGTGTTTTTATGTTTTTAACTTGACTAACCAGGTGGAATGGTGTTTGAGATAGCTGTGTAAGAAATTTCCACTCTTGAGACATTTCTCAACCTATTTCGTAATAAGTTAATTTTTATTTATTTCCTTTTGAATTATTTAAATTTACCAATTCTCCATAATACTAACTAAATTGGATCTGTATATGCTCAGTTGACAGGTATTTGATGGAGTTGGTGCTTGGAGTGTCAATCCGATTTGTATATTTTATTATTTATTAATAAAATAACTATATTTTTCATTTCATACCTCATTAATGGTATTGTCATTATACGTATTAGATTGATGTATAGATATGCTAAGAATGACATTGAACTTAGAATAGTCATGACACTAGGTGTAAACTATTCTTTAAGTAAATATTACTAGTCATTGGTTTTGGAATATGGTCGAATTCCTATAACCTAGAAGACTAGCACATGTCGTATATTGAAATTTGAGTTCCAATGGCTTAACGCAATGTACCATGAGTTTTGGAAACTCGTATAGACATGTGGGTATTCGTTGGAGAAAATACTAAATAACTCATAGGTGATTCCTAATAGTTGGAAGTACACACCACCATCAATAGGAATCTTCTCGAGTCGAGTAGCATATGTAATCCTTTGACTATAGGATAACATTGATTTTGTGTGAGATCCTCCACACTTTGATGCCATGTATGTCAAAAACCTTTCATGGTCTGGCCTCTAGATGTTCGTTGGGTGTGGACTGATGTACTAAGTAATTAAGTGCGAAGCAAGATAGGATCCGTCGGCCCGTATGTATACCATAAGAGGTTTAGGTATCCATGTGAGTAAGTCACGATTCTTAACGACTTTGGCCAAAGCCGATCACCTAGGGTGGATCGCATCAGTTGTAAAGAATCATGGACATGTCGACATGAGATGTGCGCCTTGGAAACTTGACGGTGTATTCTATGTTTCCTAAGCATAACTCGGATAGCCTACGATAGAGGGATTGTTAAACATATGTGATGACCTCGACTTGTATAGTTCGGAATGGTCGTTCGTGTTCTTCGTGAATTCAGAGGTGGTCGAATTGCGTACATATTAGCAAGGCTTATATGACGAACGTGTCTGAACTTAGAGAGTCCCAATTGAAGTGTACTCTTTGAGCACTTGGGTAGCCAATTATTTTTGATAAAAGATAATATTCGATATTATAATTATCAACTAAGATAATCAAGTGTTATTGGATAACATTGATTATTTACTTTGAACTAATTGGATTAATTGGATTAATTCAATAATTACACAAGGGCTTAATTATAAAATCATAATTATCTATACTATTTGGGGATATTATGGTAATTGTAAGTATGTAATAATAGGTGGTTTTGGCTTGATTTAATTGGATTAAATCAAAGTCACAAACATTGAACTAATCAATTTCCTAATCCTTAGCTTGATTTAATTGGATTAAATTAAAGTGGGAGACAATGGAGATCAGTCACACCTAATTATACATATTTGGACAAATTAGATTAAGCCCATTTAAAAGTTGATTACAACTTTTATTAATTAAAAATTACCTAAGTTTTGCTATAAATAGCAAGCTTTAGGAATGTTTTAATTACAAGTACAAATAGAAGCAAATTCTTAGAGAAATTAGCCTAAGTTAGAGAAGTGTTTAGAGAAGCTTATGAAGTCTCTAAAATATTTCATTAAGGAGAAATCAAGATTAGATCTTGAAGTGAAGCTTGCTTGCGTTGGAAATCGAGATTGGATCTTGAAGTCGAGCTTGCACACCTTGGAGGTTCTCTCACAATTTCAACAAAGGAGAAGTAGATTGGATCTTGCATCAAGCTTACTAGATAATGTTTGATCTTCTCCTAAGCTATGTTCATTTATGTATTAGATGCATGATTACATAGCTTAATGTTGAAATAAGGCTAATAAATTGTGTTATGATGCTTTGGAATTATAAACACAATATGCTTATAATTTGGTTAAAATATTTATGTTATACATAAATATAAATTTAGAGTTTGGAACTCTTGATTAAAACTTAGAGCTATGGCTGCCATTCTAGAATCACTTGACCACCTTTGGGTGACATAGAATTATTCACGAGACATCTCTTATTGGGATTCTATTTTGGTTTGTGTATTGGATTCAAAATTTACGCAAATGCGTATTTAGAATAAATTTATGTTTTTGTAAAAATATTTGATAGTTTGAAAAACTTGATTTTTATTCTATAACATGTGTTGATGTTGGTTTTGAAATTAAAAATTAATTTTGGGTGTTTTTGAAGTAATTATGGAAGACCGAAAGTAATTAAGATGAGATACCCTAATTGCATCATCTCTTTGGAAATTTTCCAGAGAGTTGAAGCTTTGAGTAACAAAGCAAAACAAAAAAAAAAGCTGGCTGCTGAATAGTGCACGCGCACTATTCATGCGCTTACGTGCGCACACGCTGATTTTGTTTTCGCTCGTTTTTGAGCATCCAGACTCCGATTCAGCCCCAGTTTTTTCCTCTATAATTGCAATGGAATATAGTATTTCATTAAATGATTTAAAATTACATCCATACTTGATATCTATGGGTTAGATCCATTTCTGCTGCCCGGGACACCGATCCGACCCTAGAGGTTCCACAACTGTCCCAACATAATGGTATCAGAGCAAAGGCTTAACCACATAACACATATTTTTTAATCTATTCCATAGTAATTTTAATTTAATTATGCATAAGACATATTGGATATGTATTGCATATTTTAAATTAAAATTTTGACCTAATTAAGTTAGTGACCTGATTGTCATAAATCTCCCGTGATTTGGTAATTACTTTATTTAAGTAATAGTATTAAAATGTTGGAGCATTATTAGATGGTCTATCTTGTCAATACGAAGGTGAATGAGTTCTTACTACTTATATCCAATATCGTCATTAGTGTGAGGGTATAAGTGTTCGGAATTTAGGTCGCTCCGATAAAACATTAGATGTAGCGTGATGAATTAACGTAGTCATCTAATATCATAATTAGTGTGATGGTGTACATACGAAGCTCATTAGTGCACATTGATAAGTATACACATAAAACACGTCTTAATCCAATATCATCATTAGTGTGAGGATAAGAAACGGTTCAGGGCCAAACTAGGAGTCACATGAAGTGATTGACCTTAGAGGTATACCTAATGAGTTTATAAAGGCCAATATCGTCATTAGTGTGAGTCTGGAGTAAATTTCATGGGATCCACTTCCCGCTATGAAATTTTGGTAGTCAAATTTCTATTTTTCCGTTAAGGGAGATTACGGAATTACGTAAAGTAGTGAGAGAGCAATAATAGATTTAAAATTCCATAATCAATTAGTGTTATCACTTTTGAAATGAAAACTATTCTGCTACTACTCAAAAATATTGTCTTGTAGATGGCTGTCACTAATCCATTGATGAAACTTTTGGATTCCAATAAGCTAAAAGGAGCCCAGAACTATTTTGAATGGGAAATGAACATACGGCTTGTCTTGGAGTATGAAAAGTTGACTTATGTCACGATCAATCCACTACCTATTGATATCGATCCTGACTCCACTCCAGAAGAGCAAGAAACTTTTGATAGATTAAAAGATGATAACCTGAAGGTGAAATCCTATATATTGGGATCGATGGTTCGAGATTTGCTGAGAGAGTACATTGAAGTACCAGATGCTTGGAGCATCATGCGAACACTCAAGGAGTTGTTTTAGGCAAATCAAGAGATGAAACTTTATCGAAGGTCTAAGAAATTGTTCCGTGCTGAACTCAAGGAAGGAGGAGCTGTCAGCGCTCATGTTTTGAACATGATAGACCAAATTCGATATCTGGAATGACAGGGTATTGTGTTTGATGAACAGCTAGGCTGTAATTTGATTTTTTCTTCTTTGTCTTGTTCTTATGCTGGCTTTGTATTAAATTTCCATATGCATTCGATGCAAGCCACATACGAAGAACTTCATAACATGTTACGCACGGCGGAGCAAGATTTGAAGAAAGGCAACCCCACACTATATCTCCATGGTGGAGCTAGCTCTTCAAAGACTTTTGGAAAGTCAAAGAAAATAAAGATGTGGAAGAAGAAGATATCAAAGAGAAACTCCAAGAATCGCAAATGTCTACAATGCAAGAAATCTAGACACTGGAAGAATATCAAGACCTTTCGAGAGACTGTTTTTAACATCTAATGTGAGCCTTGATGTTATCCTCTTGGAGGAAACAGATCTGACTATGTATATAGAAGCGATATTGGATATCGATTCGGGAAAATGGCAAGAAGCCATGAAATCCGAAATGGATTCAATGTATGCCAATCAAG